>CAUYQV010113258.1:0-18670 GCA_963574575.1 Galagoides demidoff
TTAAAACAATAACTGAGAAAATGACATGAAGGCTGTGTTGATCAGTTTGATGGAAGTATTTCAGATTGCATGTGAAAACCCCACACTGTACCCCAGAAGTGCATTAATGTACATAGTTACCATTCAATAAAAAAAAAGAAAAAAGAAAATTGGAAATATACAGTGCATTACTGTTCATTACAGTCACCATTCTGTGCAATCGATCACTCTGATGTTTGCTGCAGGGTCGTTCACAACAACCAAGATAAGGCAACAACCTACTCTTAGATGAGTAGATGAAGAAAATGTGGTATACACATGAGGGAATACTACTCAGCCTTGCAAAAGATGGAAAATCTGTCTCTGGCTACAACACGGATGAACCTAGAGGACATTATGCTGCATGAATTAAGGCAGTTGCAGAAAACCATCTACTTAATGCTCTTACTTACATGCGGGACCAACCATGACTTCATAAGCGAGGGGGAAGGGAAGATGTTAATCAGAGGGCACAACTATTTTGTTGTCATTCTGTGAAGCACTTGCCATAGGTGCAAAATTTAAGGGGGTAAAAGAGAAAAAGACAGATATGTCTTTTAAAATAAAAATCAATGCAAAAACATCCGTGCCAAACTATCTAAAATGTAAACAAAGACCCGCATCAGACCAACCCACCTTGAAGCCAAAGACAAAGGAAATTGTGTCCCCCTATAGATGTGGGTTTACACCTTTCTGTGCTTATTTTTTCCTAAAATAAAGAAAAAGTTGAAAAATATTAAAGTATATTGAAATTCACATTGTTTTAAGCTTAAATATTTTATTTATGCCAAAATAGAACTCACTGTCATCTTACACATAGCCTTAAAGAATCATTTAAGATTGCCACTTGGTCATGTGACATAGACCAACATGATAATCTTCTTTTATGAAAACAAGATAAGCAAAAGAAGTAGATACTGAAAATATTATTATTATTATTATTATTATTATTTTGAGACAGAATCTCACTATGTCGTCCTCAATAGAGTGCTGTGGCGTCACAGATCAGAGCAACCTCCAACTCTTGGGCTAGAGCCACATGCACGGGGGCTGGTGGGTTCGAACTCAGCCTGAGCCTGCTAAACAAACAACAGCAACAAAAACAAAACAAAAAAATAGCCGGGCATTGTGGCAGGTGCCTGTAGTCCCACCTACTTAGAAGGCTGAGGCAAGAGAATCACTTAAGTCCAAGAGTTTGAGGTTGCTGTGAGCAGTGACTTTAAGGCACTCTACTGAGGCTGACATAGTAAGACTCTGTCTCAAAAAAAAAGCAGGGGCAGGGACTTCCTTCCTCCAGAAGCCCTGGGAGAAAATCCTTGTTGGCCTCCTCTGGTTTCTGATGACTTGAGACACTTTAGCTTATGGGCACATCACTCTAGTCTCTGCTCCTATCTTCACATGCCCTTCTTCTCTTTTCTTTTTCTCTCAAATCTCTCTCTCTCTCTCTCTCTCTCTCCCTCCCTCATCTTAGGTCTTGCTTCGCTGCCCAGGATGGAGTGTAGGGCATGATCATAGCTCACTGCAAGGCCAGGCACGGTGGTTCACACTTGTAATCCCTGCAATTTGGAAGGCTGAAGGTGGTTCACACTTGTAATCCCTGCAATTTGGAAGGCTAAGGTAAAAGATTAATTGAGGTGAAGAGTTCAAGACCACCCTGGAAAATATATCAAGACCTGTGTCCTCCTCTCCCTAGGGGCCCTCACGGAGGTGGTCCCACAGCTCGATGCTCTCTCAACCCCATTACTTACATTTAGGTCCTGCTTCCTCCAGATAGAAGCTGAGGGACACCTTGATCCTCATCTGGGGAGCTGAAAAGAATTGCAGGCTGAGGCTAGCTCCAAAACCAGATGTTTTAGAAGGAGGGACCCAGGCATCATTACTTTTTTTAAGTTTCCCAGACAATTCCAATGGGCAGCCAAGATAGAGAGTGAATGCCTGGTCTGACCATAGACGCCCAAGGATGGTATTGTCCCATCTCAGAGCATTTCAAGTTCTCAAGATTGTCTGTCAGGCCCATTCCCCACCTATGCAGATATGATAAGGAATATGTAAACTCTTTACCAGATGGTTCTGGAGCAGAAAGAAGCATAAGGGGGAAAGCCTGGGTTTGGGTGACATTATGGAATTGAATCTTGCCGCTTACTAAACTGTGAGGCCTTCACCATGGCCCTTAGTCTCTCTGAAGCGGTGGTCTCTTATGCTTTTATGAGATTTAATAATACTTATCTCACAGAGTTGCTATGCAAAGTCGTGAACATTAACATGTAATAGTATCTGGCCTGTAATAGTGATGAATCAAGACCTCTTCTCCTTTCCTTCCTCCTGGAATTTGCAAAAGGTTTAAATTCAGTTTCAGACTCCAAAATTGTACCTTCTACAAATGGCTCCTTGGCCCTAGAAAAGGGTTAATTGTTTAGGTTAGATCACTACACATGTGTTCACTAGATTAGAGCAATTCCAGAAAATCCACTCCCAGACGATTAAAATAGGGCAGGGAAACGGTGAGGCTGATTTGGCTGTGGCTTTGGGCCATGGTAGTAATTTGACTAGGTTAACACAGGCGGCAGCACATAGAGATCTGGCCCCGTGACAGCCTCCAAAAGCTGGTATATGTGGAAGTTCTGGGTGGTGAGCTCCTTGGCAAAATCCTCCTTGGCTTCCTGCCAAAGGAAAAAAACAGGAGTCTGTCTGTGCAAGCTACTCAATATTCCTGAGGAGCCAGAGTCCGTGTTCCTGACCATCCAGTGTTTTTTCTCCACTGTCCCTGTGAAATAAGGGGCAGGCTCCTCTGTGGCAGCGGAAGCCAGAATCCAGCAGACTGGAAGCAAAGACTTCAGACTCTGCAAGTGGTCTCAGCACTGTCTCTGCAGTTGCCTTCTCGGGAACTCCCGGCAGCATCCTGCTGCCCCAACTCAAACAGAAAGCCCTTCCCTTCGCATTTTCCAGCTTTTTCCCTTCTGGTAGCAGCTGGCAGATAATCCTACTGCAATCCTTCTCCCATCAGCTGGTAGAAATGGAGGCAGCATTTCTCTCTCTTACCTATGTTTTCTTCCCCATCTCTTCCTCCAGCACCCAGCAGAATGCCTGCCACATTCATCCACTCACTTATTCAGTAAACATTTATGAAATACCTGCAATTTGCCAGGCACTTTGCTTTACCCCCATGTGCATGCTTGGTGTCTGGCATATAGAGATAATCCGCCAATAATTGCTGGAGCGAATTAAACTTATTTAGAGCCCACCCATATTAATGAACTGGTTTGTAGATAATACATTAGCAAAATTCCAATGGGCCATGACATTCTCAGTTGTCCTGAGAAAAATGTGTGATCCCATTGGGAAGCTCATTATCAGTATTTTAAATCTTCACCAAGAAAGAAATCTTAGCACTCACTTGGACAACTGGGTCCCAGCTGCAGTCCCCCAGGTGATGCTAATGTACTAACAGGGTTGAAAAATAGTCCAAACTCCTCCCTAAAATCATGTCCTTGTTGTGGCTCCCTATTGCTTTTTGGTGTAATTTCCAAATATCTTAGCAGGCTCAACAAGTGTGCAACTGAGCTGGCCTCTGCTCACCCTCAGCTCCTGCTGCTCACTGTGCCCAGCCATGTTGACCTTCTCTGATCCCCAGTGCCCCAAGACACTCCTAACCCCTGGGCCTTTCAGTTCGCTGGTCTTTCTCATCACTCAAGTCTTCCTTTAAAGGTTATCAATTCAGAGACACCTTCTCCAACCACCCCATAAAGTACGTCCTATTACACACACATATATGCACACACACAAACTCATGAATGTTTCTTTTTTTTGACATTCCTTTTATTTTGTTGATGGCACCCACCAATAGCTGCAATTATCTTGGTATCTCCCTGTCTGCTTGTTTATCGCCTGTCTCTCCCACCAGAAAGTGGAGTCCTCCATGTCTTTTTCACTATTGCCTCCATGTGCCTGGCACAGAGCAGTTGCTTCTTGAGTGAACCCATCAGCGTATCAGTCCTCGGACTGGTGGAAGGTGATCTTCAGCCCCCAGGACACACTCTGGGTGACAGAGGGAGGTCTTTCACTCCTGCCCAAAGTGTTCTCATTCCTCTGTTGGCCAGTTGAGATTGTTAGAAATCTGTTCCCATTTCCAAGCTGACAGCTGGCCCCTCACCTCCTGCCACCTCACCTACTTTCCTTCCCTGTAGCCGCTATTGCCTATAAAATGCTTCTGCTTCCTGAATCTGTAAACGGCCTGTGTTGTTATTTTCCAGGGCAGCTGCCACACATGGCCAGGGCGAGGCTCACACTTGCGTTTTCCCCATCTCTTAGCTATTCCTGGGAAGGGTCAAGCATTGTCTTTACAGGTCCTAAGGAAATGCTTCTGGCTGTATCAGTTCCTAAAAGAGGATCTTGGAGTGTCTTTCAAAAAAAAAGAGAAGGAAAGGTGTATAGGAGAGAGAAGTCCCCACAGTAGTCCACTGTGGGATGGGTGTAAGGACAGGAGGACAGAATGTTGCCTCCTTCAAATGCCACCTTTGTCTCCTGCACCAGCGTCCCCCAGGTCCTTTGCCCTAAACAGCACATACAACCTCAGCACTTTATATCCAGCTCCAATGCTTTCTTGTCTTTACAGTTCATGCTATTTATCTACCTGTTTATCTACTTCTAAGTCACTTATTTATTTTCTGTTTCCCCAACTAGGATGTAAGCTCTCTAAAGACAGGGATCACCTCTGTTTTACACACAGCATTGTATCAACAGTACAGAAATGCTGCCTAGAGCAATGTCAGTATTTGGCAACTCAGGAGAGAATGGATGAACAGTGAGTGAATGAATGGTCATGAATCTCAGACAAGTCGCCTGACCTCCCTGAGCCGCAGTTTCCTTTTCTGTGGCATGAGGTGCGAGGGGGACAGATAAGCTCCTCACCACAAGGGATTGTAGTGATCAAATCTAATGATGTCTAGGGAAGTATTCCACCAGCTATACCCCCATCAGATGTTCCTGGTCACTGTGTCACACCCTTATATGGAACTGGCCTTATAAGCAGAAAAAGACTCAGTGGCTGAGTCTTGGGTATGATTTGAAGGTCCCGGTTGCCCTCCAAAGGATCCCCCATTATTCTTTTACCATCTGAACACTCCACCACGAGGCATTCCTTTCAGGAAAGGAATCACGTCTCCACTAAAGCAAAAATGCCTCCCTGGGTTTGAAGAGCAGAGATAACGGAGAAGAAGATAGCGTACTTCCCCTTCATCTCGGTGCTTTCCTTTCAGCCCCCAAGTCTTGCTAACTTTTACAACACTTCACACCCATGAGCCTGGATTACTTTCTCTGCCAACTATTTTTAAAACACAGGGATGGACTCTACTAGCATCGACCTATCTTTCCAGCGGGGCCGTAGGACATGGGAGGCATTTTCCATCTGGCTCTCAGCTGTGTTGCAACACACATTCCACAGCGGGGGAACCTCACCATGCAAGTGTTTCCTCCCTTGGTCTTGCCAAAAGAAAACTGGACTCCAACGATGAGACTCAAGGCGAGGCTTTGGCCAGACGGGTCCAGAAGGATTATCACTGTCTGGAAGCAGAGGCGGGGTATGCCCCATGCCATGAGAGAGGCAGGAAGAATAAACATGGAAGAAGCATTAGGCCGGGCTGCCACGGCGACCCTACTCTCCAACCCCCCCAGCAGCCTGCCCTTCCCGAGACCTCCGTGCCTCCCCCACACTGCCACCTTGGTGCTCTGTTCCCCCAAAATCCAGTCACTTACTTCACAAACAGGGGTTCAGCTCTGAGCCAGAACCATACATGATCCATGATCTCTGTCCTCCAGAATCTCATGATATTAAAAAAAAAAAAAAAAAACTCATGCTGAATCTAGTGCTCCGTTGTAGGGCACTAAGGTACTCAGAGGAGGAAACCAAGGAGGATCGTTTAATAAGGTCTAGGAATGCTTTTGAGAGGGGGGGATAAACTGAATCTTTCTTTTTCATGTAGATCATTTTCTTTCTCATTCAATACCTTTTGTACAATAAGAAACAGAGTCAAGTTCTCCAGGGACTCAGATTATTCATACATTTATTCATTCAATAAAAATTCACTCTTTCCTGGGTGCTGATATTTTACATCCCAAAACTCTCTGTTCACATTTCTTCAGTTCAGGGCCTAAATCATCTTTATTTTATAATATTGCCTTTAATTCACCTCTCTGCATTGCTTCATATGCCCCTGAAATTCATCCTCCCCATAGCACTTAGAGGGATTGCCAATTCAATTAGGACCATGAAAGACTCCTTAAAACATTTGGGTCCAAAATTCCATAGCTGGCTTTCGCAATCTGATGCCCATACTCTCCATCTTCAGCCCTTCCACCTGTCTGCCCTTTTGTCTGGCATTACTGGACTGCAGGTAATGCCTCCTCCCCAGTCCCTTCACTGTAGCTACATACATACACTCCTTCAGGCTTCTCTCCCTCTCTTGCAGCTACCGACTAAATGGTTATAGGGCCAGCCTCATACACCAAGGGTGTCAGGCTCAAATCTGGCCAGGGCCTGCTAACCAAAAAAAGATAAACTGAATCTTAAAGAGCCAGTATAAGCTAACTCAGAACAAATGGGAGAGAAGGCATTGAAACTAGGGGAACAGAATTTACAAAAGGAGTAGAGCTTCTTCAAGGAAGTGCAAGGAGGTTGCTTTGGCTGGAGGGACGGTAAGTCAGAAGAGGGCCTGGACAAGCAAAGGGGTCAGATAGTGAAAGCCCAGGAGGGCAGGTTGAGAGGTGTGGACTTAGATCATAAAATCTCATCTCCCTTATATCATAAAGAGGGAGCCACGGGAGGAATGTAGAAGTGATCGCATTTAGGTAAATTACTGCAGATACAGTTTGGAAGGTGGATTCTGAGGAAAGGAATTCAGTAAAAGGTGAAGAACAATAAAAATCCATGGTAAGACTCACCAAAATGGTGGCACAATGGTGACGCCTGAAATAAGGGAATGGGGAGGTGCTCAGTTCAGGTATGATGACTACAAAGGCATTAGAGTCACAGGGACCCTGGTCCTCACCTGGACAGTGCCTCTGCCTGAGAGTGTGTCCCTGAGCAGGGCAATAACTTTCAACCCAGTCACTTTATCTGGCAAAAGAGCATGGATAATAAGACTCAGTGTCAAAATTTGGGACAAATGTCAAAAGTCCAGAACAGATCCAGGCACCCCGTACACCTTTAGCATAAAGTAGCCTTTATGTCTGTTATTTTTACTAAGAAAGTCGGCCACGATGCTGCATCAGCAACGCCGAGTACGATGGTGTGAGTTACCCCGAGTCATGCAAGATGCAGAACAAACTATCTCCTCTTTAGCAGGTGTGGATAAGTTTCTAAATAAAGCCATTGTCTTAATAAAGGGAATATCCAACAGGGGCCTGAACATCCATCAACCCACAGGTCTCTGGGGGTCACCTTCTGCATGCCTAGCCTTGCCCTAGAGACTGTGGTAACTTGCAGAAGAACACGGAGAAATGGGAGATGCAGTACTTGACCTCAAGAAGTTTCCCATCCCACTGGGGAAATAAATTAGAAAGAACAATACCTCTTTTCAAGTCTTATCTGCATGGACTTCTTTATGGCTTTCGTCCCTAGTGACCTGGCCCTCCTTCCTGAAACTCACTTCACCCTGAATGTCCAGGGCACCACTTTCTACACTGATCGAATTCTTTTTCATTCTCTTTCCTTTACTCTTTTCTCATCTGTCTTTCACTGTTAGTGTTCTCCAGGGCCTTTCAGGTCTCTTGTCTTCCCACTGCATACAACTTCCTGGACCACGTATCCAAGCTCATGGGTTCAGCTACCTGAATGTCTGCACTGAACTCAGAGCTGAACGGGTAATAGCCTCGTGTGCCTCTCACAGATGCCAGACATGACACCTCCAATGCAGAAGGCATTCTTCCCCTCCAACCTGCTCTTCGTTCAGGCCATACCCAAGTTAAGAATATTAACTATCCGGTTAGCTGCCCAAGTTCTGTTTGCCAAGCGGTTAAAAGCTCATATGCTAGAACTGAGCTATCTGGGTTCGGGTTCCAGTTCTCCTCCTTATATTCTCTGCGACCTTTGAGTAATTAAATATCTTTATACCTTAATCTCCTCACCTGTAAAATGAGGACTTCAGCCATACCTATCCTACAGAGTTGTTAGGAGGATGGAATGAATTAATATTCATGTATAAAGTACATCAAACAGTATCTGGCACATAGCGATCTGTAAGGGTTTGCAATTATTGTCTCTAATTCCTCCTACTTCTTCAAGCCTCCACAAACTGTTTTCCTCAACCCTGGCAAATTCGTCCTGTCCAGGTCCTCACTTCTCCATTCCAGTTGCTACTGCCCGTGTTCAGGCCTTCATAGTCCATAGCAGAAGTTCTCAAAGCAGCTGCACCTCATTCCTCAGCTACCTGCCACTATCCCCCAGGGTTGAGGCCCCAGTGACATCTGGGTGATGCTCACACAGCTGGCACCAAGACCTTTGAACTCTCAGATTCTATCAGTTCAGGCCAGCAAGCATTCACTCATGCAGGCTCGGAAAAAGTAGTTACCCCCTCCACACTCACCACCCACAAAATTTCACTATCCCATCAGCATTTTTTTTTGCTTTGCTTCCTTTCCTTCAGTCCTTCCTTATTTCCTGGTCCCTTTCAGTGTAAAGACAGGTGGGAGAAAAAAAAAAAAAAACCCCTGGCCTTTTGACTTCCCGCTTCTTCTCTAGGATCCCCTCCTGGACTGATAAGGGTGAGAACATTCAAGAAGTAGATAAGACCTCTGCTCCCAGCTCCTACCCTTCCACTCCCTCCGGCTCAGCTTTGAAGTTCCCAAAACCCTACCTCTGTGACCTGATTGCGTTATCTTCACAGCCAAGGTGAGAGAACAGAGAATGACTTTACGATTTCCTGTAAGCAGCCCTCTCCAAAGTCATGATTTCTTATAATGGGAGAACAAATTTGGGGGAAAGACTGAGGTTTCCCAGAAAAGAGAGCACTGTCCAGCAGAGGGTAGGTGCTCTAGGGCTTGGGGGATGTGTTAAAGTAGTAGTTCTCAACCAGAGTTGACCTTTGGTGAACATTGGCAAAGTCTAGAGATACTTCTGACTATTACAACTTGGCAGGTGGCTGCTACTGACTTCTGGTGGAGGGAGATCAGGAGAGGCTCCCAAGTATCCTACAAGGCACCAAAAACCCTGACAATAAAGAATTCTCTGGCTCAGCACATCAGTAATGCTGAGGATCAGAAACTCTGGTTTGGAGGGAAAAGAGAAAAGGAAGGGAAAGTAGATACTTCTACTAATCTAAAGGGTAAGGTACACCAACCTTTTTGTTCTGCTACTTTTTAATCATCAAGTATCTGCACTCCTGAGAGATCTCAAGGCCCACTATGGTTCTAACAAGTGTACAGGAAAAGTAAGAGCTATCTACATTCTGTTCTTTAGTGCCAACAGGCTCACTTGGGAGAGAGCACAAGTTTAGGGTGCCTAGGGACCTTACTGAGTCCCTGAAAGTTCTCCCCCAAAAGTTGGCTGTGTTTAGGAAAGTTTCCAGGGTGGATTTTCCATAAAGGATAGAGAAGGCCTATGAGTTCTTTAGGGGACACTGAGTTCTCGGATTTCATGGCAAGGAGAGTGCCACCAGCAGCCAGGGCTGGAGGACCGCAGTGAGGGAGAGCAGGTGGGCTGGACTGCATACAGGCCATGAAGAGAAGAGTCACCTGGGCTGGACACATGATAGGAACAGCCAGGCAGAATGTGGCACATCAAGAAGGGATGAGGATTTCTTGAGAATGGCACAAACAAAGCCTTTAAGGGGATATGCAAGGTGTGCCCAGCACATTGTAGCTGCTCATAAATACTGAAGAAAAACAAGATGATGAGATGAAGCTAACTGGACAGGGACCCCAGCCAGACCATTCAGCAGCCTCCTTCATTCCAGACAGAGGCTGTAAGCCCTTCCTTCGGTCACAGGTCAAGGTGTCCAGATGGTGTGAAAACCCCTTTCCAACATAATTTACTCACAGTTTTACTTGGTTAATATGATCAGTTTATTGGGAAACCATATAATGACAACAATTTAAGAAAACCTACACAGTGGAAGTGATTTTGGATTAGTCCTCATAAGCAGCATTTGTACAGTTTGCTTTTCTTTTAGTAAGTTGTATTTTTAGAGCAATTTTAGGTCCACGGCAAAATTGAGCAGAAGGTACAGAAATTCCCTGTGAACCCTACACGTTCACAGACTCCCCCATTATCAACATCCCCCCAGCAAGGGCACATTGTTACAGCTGAACTGCAGTGAAGCGTCATCTCCATCAGCTTTCATAACGTCTATCAGCATTCTCTCCTGATGCTCTAGGTGATGAGTTTGGACAAATATATAATGACATGTATCCACCATCATAGTATCCTACAGAGTAGTCTCGCTGCCCGAAAACTCCCTGTGCTTCTCCTCCTTGCCCCCCACCCCCTAGAAACCACTGTCTTTTCACGGTCTCCAGAGGCTGCCTTTCCCAGAATGTCATACACCTGGAATCCTAAGTATGCAGGCTTTGGGGGCTGGCTTCCTTGTCTTAGTAATACATATTTGAGGTTCCCCATGATTTTGGATGGCTTGTAGCTCATTTATTACTACTGCTGAATAATATTCCACTATCTGGAATTATTAGAATTTATTCGTCTATTCCCTTACTGAAGGACATCTGGGTCACTTTCGGGTTTTGGCAATTACAAGTAAACCTGCTAGAAACAACCGTGTGCAGGTTTCCTCCGTGGGTGTTGGTTTCCGTTCATATGCTGAGAAATGGCCAGGGACGTGGGAGACGGAGCATGCTGTGGTCTCTGGGCAATGCTCACAGAGGGGCAGGTGGCAGGTTTCCTAAGGAGAGTCTATTAGTCTCCTTAGATTCTTAGGTCTTAAAATATGATAACTTGGGGAAAAAAAGCAATGTAGCACATGCAAGCCCAGCTTGCAGAGGGAAGGTGTCTTCTCGAAAACCCACAGTGCTATATTGGCAGGTTCATAAGGATAGCCCTGGGTTCTTGCCTGCCTACTGGCTTCTACAATCTGAGGCTCTCAGATGCCTTTGTCTAAATGTCCTCACTAGATGAGGGGCATGTCGCCCTCAACCAGAACTACCCATTGATGCAACTAGTTTATGCTGTACTATTCAGTGTGGTTAGTAAGAGTCACACAACTTCTCCAGCTAAATCCCCAGAAGGACTTCACCAGCTCCAAGGCAGTGAAGCATAATGACACAGGCCCTGAAGTCAGATTCCATCTTTTACTGAACAAATGTTTTAGAGGATCTATCCATGCCAGAAACCAGCCTAGGAGCTAGGCTGCAGCAGTGAGCAGGGAGCTTACAACACCCGAGCTTATGGCTCCCATTTATGGGCTGAGTGACCTTGAAATATGGTTCACCACTTCTAAGTCTCAGATTTTTCATCCATAAAGTGGAATGTTTGTACAAAGCACCAACCCTTTAGAAAGACTGATATCTGCACATCTCTCAACCTAATGCCTGGCCCATGGCGAACATGTGGTACAAGTTAGATGCTGATATTAACAGGAAGAAGGAGAGCACTGGGGCTGTCCACTTGGAAATTTATGTTAAAACTCGGGTGCAAGTGGCCTGTGGGTCCCACTGCCATCAAGCAACATCCAGAGTAAAAGCAGGAGCTTTTGTTTGCACGTGGTGCTTGTTGACTAGCACTTGCACTCCCTCTTCCAACCTCCACTCAATGACCCCAAAGATAAAAATGAATTCTTTTCCTCAGAGGCCAACCTACCTTTTCCTTTGCTGTAGAACATTCCTTAATTGTGAGTGAGCTGCTGTCCGTCAGAACCCAATTTCTTTCTCACATGGTCACAGTGGTCAGGACACCTGAACCTCCCTAACTGCAGCTCAGAGTCCTTGGAGCAACCTCTTAGCTTCAGTATTTACAGACAGACCATCAACAGGACTAAGATTTAACCTGAAGCTTCTATATCTTTGACCTTTGCAATTACTTGTGTTTTCAGGAGTTTTTTTTATTTAAAAAAAAAAATAAAAAGACCTCTTATTGATTCAATAGTGGCCTCTCAAGGCCAATGGAGCATTCAATAGCTTTTTCATTAGATGAAGGCTGCCCCTTTCTGCTTGAGATTATTATATCCATACAGAACTCTTATTCTGTGTATTCTAAAAGGCTTTGAAGGTCATGAAGAATCAATGAGGCCTTCATAAAACCTCTGCGCTTTCATTGTCTTAGCAGGGTAGCTTGAAATGATGGGCCTGACGTTCACTTGAAGACTTTGGCCTTGCCAAAGGCTTGAGGCACAGCCAAACCCTGCTCAAAAGGCCTGGGAAAGCCACTGGAGAAGGCCCTGGGAGAAAGGCTAGTAGGGCGAGCATCCTGATGGCAACTGACACTTTGAGTTCTATCCTAAATGAGGCTGGATAACCCAGGAGAATAGAAACCAATCTCTTTATATTCAGATAATTTTGAGGGACACTATCAGCATATCTCAAAAGAAAAATTTAAGGAAGATAAAGAGGTGATGTTTTAGGGTTGAGTATGCAATAACAGAAGTTCTCTATTTCCTAACACTAGGAAGGGGAAGATAGAAGCCAGAAAACGCTCCAGGAAAGTGATTAACAAAACTGATCATACAGGCATTAATGGCCTTCATGTTTGAAGTATCTTCTTCACCTATGGAGTCAGGGCCAACTTCCTCCACCTAACTTTCAAAATCTTCCAGAATCTAACCTTATAGGGACCATATTGTGATGGCCAAAGTTCAAGGACAAGATTACAGCATCCAAAGAAAGGAAAGCCATTGCATTTAACAGTTATGAATGCTCAAGCAAGTTTTATATTTCAACCCTCTGAGATAGGTCTTATCACTATTTGAGAGAGAAGGAAACAGAGTCCAGATCTAGAGCAATTAACCAGATGTTAGGGTTATGTGATAGTGAAAGGCATTAGCTGAGCCTGGAACTTGAGTCTTGTTCCTAAGTCCTAATTGAATTCTGTGCTCTCACTATCGCACCACCAGTGCCTCTTTCTTCCCTGCTTAGGATACCAAGAAGACACACTTGATTGCTTGAGTTACTTGGCACTTTTGAATGTTTCCACTAGTTAAAGTCTCATGCTTTCTTTATTCTCCACTGAGATGCTGAGTCTCTCCTGTATTCATATGCTGTCCACGTTTTGCTCATGAACTATTCATCTGTGAGACTATGCAGAAGAATGATCTTCCTCATATGCTCTTCCCTTTTTTCTTCCCTTGAGAGAACTTTTACTTATTCTGTCAATTTTGTTTTTTTTCTACTTTCTGACCACACACCTACTTTTAGTTTACAGAAGACTGGGAATTTTAATCAGGTCATCACATAACAGTTCAACAAGGCGAAAAGAGGATATTATGCACACACAATTATATATATATATATATATATGTTTATATGCACACATACATATATGTATATGCACACAAACATACACACAGAGAGAAGGAAAGTCCAGAATGCACATGTAATCAACAATAAAATTTTCAACATAAGCTAAACCCCTGACTTGAAAGACAACCCCAATATAGATGGGCAAGATCCTTAAGGGTTCTCAACAGAAGGAAAAAGTTGAGAGTAAAATTCTCTTTCTTCATTCATCAAAACAGCCAACGTAGAAGCATGGAGGTGGAGGGTAGATATCTGGGAATGAAGGGAATAGAATGCAATAATGAGAGAAACAAATTCAAGTTTTCTCTTTTTCTTCCTCAAAGACAACTCAGTGGGGCTCATCACATCTAGCTGCTTAACAAACACTTCCCAAATCTCTATGGCTTAGCACAATAGTTTCTTCTTTTTTTTATTGTTGGGGATTCATTGAGGGTATGAAGAACCAGGTTACACTGATTACATTTGTTAGGTAAAGTCCCTCTTATAATTGCACCCCATCCCCAAGAGTTCATTTTTTTCTAATATAACAATTTAAGGCTAAGCTTCAGTGGCTCGCTCTCTACACCATGACCTAGAAATCCAGGCTGTTTTCTTTTGGGGGCTCCACAATCTTCAACTCTCATTAGGGCCTTAGAGTTCTCTGTACCCAAACTGCACATGGGGGCAAAAAGAATGTGCAGGATCATGAGGGAGGTTTTCCTGGGAGAGCCATGGACATGACTCAAGGGACTTATGCTTACTGTCCATTGATCAGAACCAGGCATCTAGCCAAACCCAACTACCAGGAGACTGGGCACAGAACCTACCTCTGTGTTCATGAGGAATATGAAGCACATTTTCATGAGCACATAACAGGTTCTTCCACAAGGGTTTGGTGTTCCAAGAGGGTCCCTTAGTTTCAAAGTGGTTCAACAAGAACATGTCAGACAATCTAAATGGCCTTGAGAGAAGGCCAGTCTGACCCAGTCAGGGTCCTAGTCAGTAGTTTGAGATCAAGGTTGAATTCCATCAGTCTGGAACGAAAGCAAATCTGAGGCTCTAGGATCCAGAGAAGAAAAGCCAAGCCAAAGGCCATAAGAAAAACAAAGCTAAAATTTAAGTCCAGAGGTAAGTATGGAAGTTGAGTTGTAAGGCCAGAAAGTTAAACAACAATAATAAAAAAAAAAATGTGAAGAGTTGGGAGAAAACAATAAGAGCAGTTCCAGAAGGAATATGGAGAAGGATCCAAGCACAACTGATCCAAACCATAGTGGGAGTTCCTGTGTCATCCTTAGAGGCCAGTGGGTGAAGTGGAGTGGCTTAAAGGAAAGGGAGCAATAACTTTCCTGAAGAGTAGGGAATAGAAGTTCACAGTTGACTATTACTGGTTCAACTGTCCCTTTAAAATTCATATGTCAAAATCCTAACCCCCAATACAACCTTATTTAGGAATAAGTATATTGTAGATGTAACTTGTTCATTTATGATGAGGTCATACTCAATGCAACACGCCTGATGCCTTTATAAAAAGGGGAAATTTGAACACAGATATGTACACAGAAGGATGTCATGTGAAGACAAAGGCAGAGATTTCAGATTTGGTGATGCATCCTCAAACCACAGAACATCAGTGACTATGAGAAAATCACCAGAAGTTAAGCAAGAATTATGGACCAGATTTGTATTCAAATTTAGAAGGAACCTAGCCTTTCCACAGCTTAACATTGGACTTCTGTTCTCTAGAACTAGGAGAGAATGAATTTCTGTACCCAGTTTACAATACATAATTCCACAACCCCAGCAAGTAAACTCTCTATGATGCTATAGAAGCAGCACCAAGAGCACCAAGGGGGAGTCTGTGACTCAGACTGTAAGCTCTTCATAGGGAAGATACAGATTCTAGCTATCCTAAAGTAGGACTCCCTCAGTGCTTTTGGAAATCCCAGAATGCCCTGCAGCACTCCCACAGGGCTCTGCAACAATCTGAGCAATCTGAGAGGGCTCTTCAGGACTCCCTCAGTGCTTTCTGGTAATCCCAGAGTGCCTTATAGCACTCCCACAAGGCTCTGCAGCAATCCCAGCAGGCTCTGCAACAATCCCAGGTGGAGGACAGGAACAATGCTAGTAAAAAGACCAATCTGGCACAGCACCTAGCCCCTGAGTATGTTGGCTACACTTTGCTCTCTACAAATTCAGCTTCTTAATAAACTGGCTTCTAACTGGCTTTTCATGCCATAGTGGGTATAAGGGAAAGAACACAGCTGTTTCTTTGACTCAATAGCCCCAGGTGCATCCCCTACTGAAGAAGAACCTGTATATTCATAAAAGTCATAATTGGGGCCTTTGAATCAGCAATAGTTATGGACAGACCATGTAATAAATATAAAAGAGGAGCAAAGTGAGTGCTATGGAAGTTCAGAGGAGAGTAAACTGGATGTGTCCAGGGGTGGTAGAAATGGAAATTGGCCTAAGTTTTGAAAGTTGAGTCCATTTCAGGAATGCAAATGATAAAGGGAGAAAAATGTAGGTGGCAGACAGTGCTGTTCTAAGCATTCCCAGAGGGCTCTGTAGGACTCCCTCAGTGCTTTTGGAAATCCCAGAATGCCCTGCAGCACTCCCACAGGGCTCTGCAACAATCTGAGCAAGCTGAGAGGGCTCTTCAGGACTCCCTCAGTGCTTTCTGGTAATCCCAGAGTGCCTTACAGCACTCCCACAAGGCTCTGCAGCAATCCCAGCAGGCTCTGCAACAATCCCAGAGGGCTCTACAGAAATCCCAGAAGGCCCTGCAGCACTCCCAGAGTGCCATCCACACTCCCACCAGGCTCTGGTGGGACTCCCAGAGCACTCTGTGGTACTCCTACAGTGCTCTGCAGTACTCCCATCACACATTGAGCCATTCTTTCCTGAATCTCCCCTGTAACTAGACCCAACATATTGAACAAGCTGAATTTATGGGGTATGAGCAGAAAACAACTTCACTGTGCTCCCAGTGTCCTGTTAAAATGTATTCAGTGGGGAAAGGTCATCTGCCTTCAATGAGAACTGTACAACCCAAGGACTGTTCTAATTACTCTTCGTTAGTAAAAGTCAATGCCCCTTTATATCACAGAACATAGCCTGAGTCTGGATGTTGGAAAGCCCCTTTATACAACAATCCACAATCCAAACTTGACTCCAAGGTCACTCTTCTCCCCTTCCCTAGGTAAGATCCATGCTAGCTTAGAAGTCTGCAGCTGGAACTTCTCCTTCAAGTTGCTAAGTGGTTTTTGCCCCTCTGGAGTTAGAGAAAGGGAGGGATGAGGGTAAGGGGTGCAAGAAATTTCTTGCTTGGCCAATATTATTGTAAGCTAGCTTTGTGCTCCCTAAGCACAGCAGATATTCGAAGCTGACTTTTTCTTAAGGGATACTGTTGGGGATTCTTTGGAGATCCTTCCCCAGTTTCTGGGGATCCTTGACCTGTAGCTCCCTGGATGCAGAGGATATGTGCTTCTGTTCCAGCTGATAGATTCCTCCTTCCACATCTCATAGGAAGGTGGCCATAGCTCCAGCTCATATCTTTGTCCAGCTCTAGGCAGTCCTATAGAATAACTCAGTTATAATCCCACTGGATCTCTCATATATACACCATGTCTACTTTGTGGAAAGAGCCATGCATACTTATCCCTGACAAACCCTCAGAGGACAGACTGCCCAGTGCCCAGTGAGGCCAGTCCACCTCTCACTCTCAACAGGCTCAGTGGAAGTCACAGCCAGGTTCCCTGTAACCTGCAGCTTCTGGAGATACATGTCATGCTCTCTAGGTAGAATTAAGGTGCGGGACAGTCACCTCACCTCTACCCCTCTGGAGTGTCATTGAACTTAGCACAGAAGCTGCTTCTACCAAGAAGTCTTTTTCTTTCCAACACTTCTCTTCTCCCAACACTGTCATAAATGTAATTAAGACATTTAAAAGGAGTTGACTACTCTTTACCACCTATTTTTCACAAGTTCTGGAAGGTCAGGCAGAGGCTCCTGTCCAGAAGGAGGCTGAAAGGACAGAAGTTTAGCTAATTAGCTGATGGTTTGAAGCAGAGCCAAGAGAGAAGATTGAGGAGCACACTTCAACCTTCCTGAGGCAAGCTGCGACCCCAAAAATACGACCAAAAGGTTCAGAATCCACCACCAAGCGGACGAGAGTGCCCTCCCCCACAACAAGGGCTCGCAGTTTACTCCATGCAAACAAGTGAGCAGAGTTCAAACTTCCTCCCACTCTATCCCACGGGAGAGATCCCCTAAAAACTGGACTTCCTACCCCTGCTGGCGTGCCACAGCACCCTCCGACCAGGCATAAAACTGTAAAACTGTATAAATCTGTATATATTCCCTACCTGCAACATTGAACTCTGAGGAGTCCCCACCCACCCACTCTGAGATCCGGAGGTTTATTACCTACGGAGTTCTGATTCTTGGGCATCTCCTTGGGAGACGTGGAGAGGGAAAGGGCTGGTGCTATTCTGTGCTGACTGTGGTGCGGGCATGAGGAGAGGAGAGTCAGCTCAGGGGACGCCGGGTCAGCAACGGTGGAGTCCTGAGTGGCAGGCTGACGCCATTGAACCATCCCAGCCCCACCCCAGCCTCATCCCTTTGGGTTTCGGACAGCGGCCACAGTCAGGGCGCACATAACTTTCTTGGGTGGAGCGCCAGCCCTCAGGGGGCGAATGCGGCTGAGACAAAGGCAGTGGGTGGGCAGAGGCTAGAATTGACACCTGAGTGTAAAGGTGAAGGCAACCTCTGAGGTACAGAGAAATCTAGCCCGACAGAAGCCTAATTTAAACATGCAAGGCCCCCCTGCAGAACTCAGATTTCTGGCTGATTTTGCAAGGTAAACGCCAGGAGAAGTGGCCTACTGGAGTGAATAGGGCCACAGACCTGGGGGATTACGAGTGACTGGCTGCAAGGTGGAGAAGGAGGTATTAAACTTCCCACACCAACCCATTTGCCAGGTGGGTCGCTTTGACTTCGCACAGCACTGGAGCAAGTTATATCTGAACTGCAAGCAGACCCCTCTTATCTAGCTCCCAGAGACATTTGAACTCTTCCACCTGAAATGAGTGCTGACTGGGACAACAGACTTGGACCCCTCAAACCTGGTAGACCACCCAGGGACTATTCAAAGGGGCACCCCAGGTGTATGGTTGAGGGAAGGTTTGAACTATATAAAACTGTATATATTCCCCACCTG
>CAUYQV010113259.1:0-13268 GCA_963574575.1 Galagoides demidoff
GCGGGCGCCTGTGGTCCCAGCTACTTGGGAGGCGGAGGCAGGAGACTCGCTTGAGCCCAGGAGTTGGAGGTTGCTATGAGCGGTGATGCCATGGCACTCTACCCAGGGGGATAGCTTGAGGCTCCATCTCAAAAAAAAAAAGAAGAATGAAAGATTTATAGCAATAAAGTACTGCATCAAGAAAAAAAGCAAACAAACTATAGAAATGATCCCCGAAAGTAAACATTTTCTTCTTAGTAAAGTATCTCAAGAATGGAAGAAAAAGTATCCACTGTACTCAGTACTATTGTGTAACCAACTTATAATCACCCACACTTTCATATGAAAGATAAAACACAACTATAGCCCAGGATGAAGGAGGGAAGAGGAGGAAGATGAGAGAGGAGGAAGAAGGTTGGATGGAGAGAGGCTAAATGGTGGAACGACACCTATGGTGCATATTGCAAGGGTACATGTCAAATCTATTAAGTGTAGAATATAAATGTCTTAACACAATATTTAAGTAAGTGAGGTGAAGGCTATGTTAACCAGTTTGATGTAAACATTTCAATTGGTATACAAAATCAACACATTGTGCCCCATAAATGCATTAATGTATACATAATTTATGTATTTATGACTTAATAAAAAAATTGCATGAAAGCTTTGTTTCATTTTACTCACCCTTTCCCCATAGTTTCCACAGTTCAACAGTAGTATTGAATATGATAGCCTGCATTCCTAGTGTGAGACCTCTCAAGTTACAGAGGGAGCCAAGTAGGTCTTACAGAATATTGTATGTTTGCTTAAATTTTCTAGAAATTATCTAAAGTATTGAAGAAAGTGTTTGTCACTGTTTTATCCAACTTGGAGCTCATTCAGGCCAGAGGGGCAGTCATTGTTTGAAAAAATTATAAGGTCAATATAAAACTGGAGAATTCTGGAATGTAAAATTAAAATTTAAATGTATAATAAACTATGTAAACTCTTGGAGGAAAAGTTAGAGAGAATTTCTTTGGGAGATTAGGTTATTCAAAGGCATCAGGTTCATGGGGGAATTTATAAAGCCACAGACAAGCCTAGTACAAGATACATGCTCACATAATAACCAAGAATTCTAAACTTTTATTTTAAACTGATCACTGAATAAATGTTGGAGAACTCTAACAGAGTAAAATTTTCAAAGATTTGACAGGTATTTATGTTATTTTTTTGGCTTTTGACATTCTAAAAAGTCTTTGTAAACACTAGATGTAAACAATCTAATGAAGAAACACTTCAGTAAACACCCAAATCAAGGATTACATCCTTTTCAAATATTTTTTAAATGTCATTCATTAAAAGTTTTACTATAGTCTTAAACAAATAAAGGTCCCAGAAAACCTGAGCAATGGAAAGGAATTTTATTTCTAAAGTTACTATAACATTGAAATGTTCAGTTTTCAATAAAAATAGCAAGGCAAAGTATCTGGAAATTATGAACCATTCAAAGCAACAAAGTAAATTGACAGAAGCCATCCATGAGAAGGCCCACACATTGGAATTAAGAGATGAAATTTTTTAATAACTATTTTAAATATGCTCAAATATCTAAATGAAAACAAAGAAAAAAAGCCAAAAAATAAGTAAAAGGATGTTTATTTTAGAAAAATAAAAATATTGAGAATAACAATCAAATGATAAAAACATAACCAAACCTAAATTCTAGAGAAGGTATAATGATTTAAATTTTAAACATCATTAGAGGGGTTCAATAGCATATTTCAGCAGGTTGAAGAAAGAATCAGCAACTTTGAATAAAGTAAAGTTGAAATTATTGAGTCGTGGAAACAGAAAGAAAAAAATAAAATCTAAAGTTCCCCCCCCACCCCAAAACAAACACTATGAGAAATTGTCAAGTGAAACATAAAATATATTTTAGGAGTTCTAGAAGGAGAGTAGAAAGACAGAAAGGAAAAAAAGATATTTGGAAATATAATGACTAAAACTTTCAAAACTTGATAAAAGGCATGAATCTACATATTAAAAATCTCATGTAAGATAAGCTGAGTGAGGCACAATGAGATACCCAATCAAATTGTCAGAAACTGAGACAAGGAGAAGCTTGAAAGGAACAGGAGAAAAGCAACTCATTATGTCCAAGTGAACTTCAATACAATAAGAGTGATAGCTAATTTCTCATCAGAAACAAGTAGGGTATCTTTAGAGTGCCAAAACCAAAAAGTCTGTCAGCAAAGAATTCTATACTTGAAAAATCTAACCTTCAAAATGTGGGAAACAATAACCCATTACCAGATAAATAAAGGTTGTGGGATTTTGTTACCATGGGAACTGCCCTACAAGAATTGCAAAAGAGAATCTTTCAAGTTGAAATGAAAGGCTGCTAGACAGTAATTTAATACTGTGTGAAAAATAAAGATATCTACCAAAGATAAATACATAGTAAACTACAAAAGATGATATTTATATTTTTGGATTTCAACCCCACATTTTATTTAAATACAAAGGCATAATATTATACATACACACACAAACACATATAATTGGGAACACAATATGTAAAGATGTAATTTTTCAAAACAACACACACACACATATACATATGTGTATATACATATATGGATATATGGAAAGGAGAGCTGTATAGTAGAAGAAGTTTTATATGATATTAATGTTAAGTGTGTATTAAAGGAAAATAGATTGTGAAAACATAAGATATTAAATAAAATCCCTGTGGTAAAAGAAAAAATAACTCTCTCTCTCTCTCTCTCTCTCTCTCTATATATATATATATATATATATATATGTAAATGAGAAGGGAATAAAAATGATTCAGTACAAAAAAATCAAATACAAAAGAAGGCTTTAATGAAAGAATTAGATACACAAAAAGACATACAGAAAATACAGAGCAAAGTACAAGTACTTTGTTTCTCAACAGTAATTAATTTAAATATTAATGGACAAAACTTGCCAATCAAAAGGGAGAGACTGGAAAAATAAAAAAAATGAAAATATTATCTAAATATATACTGTGTATAAGAAGTTTGTTTTTGATACAAAGACAAAAAATAAATTAAAAGAATGGAAAAATATATTCTAAGCAAATAGTAAGCAAAAGGAATCAATTGTGTCTATAGTAATACCTAATGAAAAAGACTTCAAGTCAAAACCTTTTATAAGACACAAAGAGGGACTTTATATAGTGATAAAAGGGTTAATTCACCAAGATACAACAATTATGAATGTATATGGACCAAACAAGATAACTTTTCGTATGAAGGAAACAGTGACATAATTGAAAGGTGATATTTAATTTTACAGAAATAGTGGGAGACTAAAACATCACTTTAAATAGTAGATAGAACTGTCAGATAATTAATAATAGAAAAGGAATGTAAAGGAAATAGAGGACTTGAAACCATAGAATAGTCATAGCTAAGAGACCACAGATAACATTCCACCTATCAGCAGCAGAATAACAATTTTTCTCACATACATATAGAACGTTCTCCAGTGTAGACAACATGTTATTAAGAAACAAAACAAGTCTGAATAAATTTAAAATATTAAAATCACACAAAACATTTTTCCTTACCACAATTGAATGAAGCTAGAAATAAGTAACAAAAGGAATGCTGAAAATGCATAAATATATAGAAAATAAACATCACAGGTTTAAATGGGCAATAGGTAAAATAAGAAATCAAAAGAAAATGATAAAATACTTAGTGACAAATTAAATACAGAACACACCAAAACTTATATGGGTCACTGGTGAGAGGGAAATTTATAGCAGTGAACTCTTAGAGTAAAAATTCAAAGAAAAATATTACAAATAAATGCCCTATTTTTACACCTTGAGAAACTTAGAAATGAGCAATATAAACCCAAAGGTAGCAAAACAAAGAAATAATAAAGATTAGAATTCTCCTGTTTATTGATGTAGTTTTAGATAGAATATGATCCATGAAAGAAAAAAAAAACTGCAGTTGTACTTTCTTAAAATTAAAAAATTTCTGTTCTTCAAAAGATACTATTAAGAGAATGAAAGGACTAGCCAAGACATAGTGCCTATATTTTAAAAACATATCTAGTAAAGGATGGTATTTAAATTATAGAAGGAGCTCTTAAAAAATTGAACAATAATTAAAATATAGGCAAAAGGTATGAACAGACACCTCAAAAATTAAGATACACAGATAGAAATGATATAAAAAACATGCTTAACATTATATACTCAGAAATTGCAAATTTAAAGAATGATGAGATACTACTACTCTCTACCAGAATGGCTACTACTCAAACAAACGAATAATACTAATAGTAAGATAGGACATGGAATAAACTCTCATTTATTGCTGCAAGAACGCAAAATGACACATATGTTTGGAATAGTTTGGTAGTTTCTTTCACGCCTAAATATACTATTGCCACATTATTCAACAATCACATTCCTAGGTATTTTCTCAATTGATTTTGAAACGTATGTTCACAAAAAATGAACACCAATGTTTTTAGCAGCTTTACTTATAATAATCAAAATTGTAAGCACAAAGATGTAAATTAGTAGGTAAATGGATAAAAAAAAAAACCTATGGTACATCCATATAATGAGATATTCATCAGCAATAAAAACAAATGAGCTAATGTTTCAAAAATGATTTGGATAAATAATAAACTCATTTTGTTAAGTGAAGGAATTTAATCAGATGAGCCTACAGACAGTATGATTCCAACTATATGACCTTCTAGAAAAGGTAAAATTAGAGGCAAACAGGTCAACGGTGTCAGTAGTATTGTAGTGGGTGGAGTTTGGATGGATGAAGTACTATGAATTTTCTAAGGTGGTCAACATATTCTGTATGATATCATAATGGTGGATACATGATACCATGTACTTGTCAAAATCATGAAATTGTCCAGCCCAAAGACTAAACCTTAATGTATGGAGTGTTTTAAGATGTATTTAGGAGATTGGAGATCTGAGGATGAAATTTAGAATGTAACAGAATAATATAAATCTAAGTGTAAAGAATCTCATTGAAAGAGTAAGGCACAAATTACAGCCCTAAGTCACTTCAGAGATGAGTATATTCTGGGTAGCTAACAACAAAAGGAACTACATAAGTACTATACTATACTGGATAAAGGTTTTATACGAATGTGTGTATTTGTCACAGAGCCATGGGTTAATACTATACATGTATTCTGTAATTAAATTGTTAAATTAATTAATGATGGATGGAGGGTGAAGAATTATTGTTATTAGAGTGGTATATTATAGGCAGTGTGGTAATAGCCTGGAGTTGAAAACATTACTATGAAATCATATTTCACTTAATATAGAAACATATAGTTACACATAGAAATATTTTAGATTTTTATATATACATACCACATGCATCTAAAAACACTTGTATTTAAATTGATCTATAAGGTAAAAGAACCTAGATATCACAATAGTAATGAGCATATTTTGTGCTCAGATATTTATTTTTCTAATACTGCTCTCCAATAAAAGGAATAGAGCTCCTTGGAGAAATGGCTGCTGTTAAAACTAGGGAAGAAAATATATGAGATAAATCTGAATATCTTGAAATGATATAAAATAAGAAAGTGCTTTTAAAATTAACATCCAGGAATGGATCAAGATGGTAGACTAGAAGCAGCCAGCTCAATGCTGCTATTGTGGATTGAAAGTGGTGAATACCTATAGTCTGAGCAAGAGCAGTAGGAATCAATGAAGAAGGGGTAGGAATGAAGTGAAGAAGAGAGAAAAGGGATGGCTTTCTCAGAAGGACCAGAGAAAATTAGGGAAGGCACTCACATGTGGGGAAGGAACAGAGAAAAGAATCTCAAAGGTGCTTTCCTGGAGGATAACGCAACTTAAGTGGTGGGAGGAGCCCTTCACCAGCAGGCCCCTGGAGTAATACAGAGACCTGACTGAAAGACTGACAGCTGCATTGTTCCAAAGGAGAGGCAACAATACAGATAACATTGTTGATATCCCAACCCTGGAGCCTACTTTTGCCTAGGGATTAGATCTCTAACTACTGCCTCTCCCTTACCCACGCTGGTTGAGAGAAGTGGGGTGTTCAGTCACACATATGTGTGCCATGAGCAGATGAAATGCACTTCCACTGCTGCTGATGCTCAGGGACACGGGCAAACCACATAGTCACTAGCATGACCAAAGTCAAAGTAAAGGAAAAAATTCTACAAACTGTGAGATAGCAGCAACAAGTTAATTACAAAAGAAAACCCCTCGACTAACAGCAGACATCTATGTTAAAATCTTTCAATCCAGAAGGGACTAGGGTCACAGTTTTAGTGTTCATAAACAGAACAACTACCACTCAAGAATTTTGTATCTTGGAAAACTAAGTTTCATGAATTAAGAAGAGAGAAATTAAGTCCTCCCTAGACAAGCAAACACTAAGGGAATTTATCACCACCAGACCTACCCATACGAAATGCTTAAAAGCACTCTATACAAGAAACAGAATAATCAATACCTTCCAATGAAAAACACTCAAAAAGTAAATCTCATAAACTCATAAAATAGTAAAACAAAGGAGAAAACAAAACAATTAGGCATCATTCAACATGATGAAGAGAACAGTGTCTCACATATCAGTACTAATATTGAATGAAAACAGTCTTAACGCTTCATTTATAAGATAGATACGCTTTGGATGAATAGATGAAAAGAACACATCTTGCAGATTGAAGAATATGTTGTTGTCTCAAGGAAACCCTTCTAATACACAGAATTCTCATAGACTCAAGGTAAAAGGATGGAAAAAAATGTTCCATACAAATGAATACAAAAAGTAGGCAGGAGCAGATATTCTCATATCAGATAAAACAGATTCTAAATATACAATGGCATAAAAATAAAAAAGGCAGTCATTACATACGATAAAGGGAGCAATTCAGCAAGAAGATTAAAAGTTTAAATATCCATGCACCTAACACAGGAGCCACCAGGTCCGTTAAAGAATTTCTGCAAGGTCTAAG
This sequence comes from Galagoides demidoff, assembly GCA_963574575.1. NCBI lineage: Eukaryota > Metazoa > Chordata > Mammalia > Primates > Galagidae > Galagoides > Galagoides demidoff. The sequence goes on from CAUYQV010113259.1 coordinate 7,003, forward strand.
CAAAGAAATATACAGCAGCAAATTTCTGGGAAGTTTAACTCTCCACTGACAAAACTGGACAGATTATAAGGGCTGAGGATCAACAAAGAAAGACTGGACTTAAAAAGGACTCTAGAACAAATGATCTGACAGACATTTACAGAACATTCTATCCCCAAGCTGTAGAATATACATTCTTTCCACCAACACATGGGAAATTTTCCAAGATATCATGTTAGTTCAAAGAACAACTCTATACGAATTTTGAAAAAATGAAATCATGCCATGTATCTTTTGATGTCACAGTAGAATAAAACTATAATATCAACTACTAGTGGAACTCTCAAACCTACACAAAGTAATGTAAATTAATCTGCAGCCAAACAATCCTTGGGTCAATGAATGATCCTTGGATTAATGATTAAATTAAGGTGGAAAACAAGATTTCCCAACCTGAATGACAGACACGACACAAGCATCCAAAATCCATGGGCTATAATAGAAAAAGCAGTGTGAATAGGGAAGTGTTTATATCAAAAATATAGAAAGATGAGAAATTTATCAACCTCATGTCACATCTCAAGAAACTAGAAAAATAAGAATAAACCCAACCATAAGCTAGCAGACAAAAAGGAGGAACAAATATCAGAAAATAACTGAATGAAATAGAAACCATAAAAAAATAAAAAATCAATGAGACAAAGATTATTTATCTGAAAAGGTAAACAAAATCTATAGTTTTCTAGCTACATTAGCCAGATATAGAAGAGAAATGACTCAAATAAGCTCAATCATAAATGGAAAAGGAGATATTACAATTGATGCCGCAGAAATACATATGTCATTTATTATTACTATAAAAACCTCTATGCAGAGGAAATTCACACATTTCTTAAAACACAACCTCACAAGCTTAAACCAGGAAGAAATAGAAATCCTGAAAAGACCAAAAATGAGTAATTACTTTAAAACAGTAATAAATCCTCTCCCAACTAAAAGAAATAAAAAATAAAAACCCAGAATTGATGGATAGACAGCCAAATTCTCCCAGATGTATACAGAATTGGCACTCATTCTACTGATTATTGTGTAACATTGTAAAAAGTTAAATCAAGAACTCAGTACTATTTATATTAATCAGAAAATAAATTACCTAGGAACATATTAGCCAAGAAGGTGAAAAGTCTTTACAATAAGAACTACAAAATACTGATGAAAGAAATGTAATGAAATTGAATGTCTTTTGTAATGATCTGGGTGGAACCTCTGGGAGAACATTTGTTTAAGTGAAGTATCACAAGAATGGAAAAGCAAACATCACATGTACTCACTATTACATCCAAACTAATTGATTAACACTTACATGCACATACTGAAATAGCACTCATCAAATTTAAAAATGTTGAGGGGGCAGAGGGTATGGGTAAATTCACACCTAACAGGTACAATACACACTGTGTGGGTAATGAGTACACTTATAACTTTGACTCAAATGGTATAAAAAAATGTATGTAATCAGAACATTTGTACCCCAATAGTACTCTGAAATTAAAAAAAAAAGATAGATGATACAAATGAATGGAAAAACATCCTATGATCATAGGTTGGAAGAATGACATTGATAAAATGTCCATACTGTCCAAAGTGGTTTATAGATTCAATGCAATTCCCATCAGAATTCTATATAATTTTTCTGGGATGTAGAAAAAGTAATTATAAACTTCACATGGAACGAAAAAAGAACACAAATCAGTCTTAGTCAAAGTAATTATGTGCAAAAAGATCAAATGTAGGCCAGGGGTATAGTTACTCATGCTTATAATCCTAGCACTCTAGGAGGCCAAGATGGGAGATCACTTGAGCTCAGGAGTTCAAGCCCAGTCTCAGCAACAGTGAGACCCTGTCTCTACTAAAAATAGAAAAATTATCTGGCCATTGTAGTGGGTGCCTGTAGTTCCAGCTACTTGCATGGCTGAGTTAGGAGGATCATTTGAACATTGAGGTTGCTGTGAACTAAGATGACACCAGGGCACTCTACCCAGGGCAACAAAGTGAGACATATATATATATATATATATATATATATGTAAAAACCGTCAAATCTGGATATATCACATTAGCTGACTTTAAATTATACCACAAGACAATAACAACAATAAAACATGCTGCTGATATAAAGGTAGACACATAGACCAAAGGAACAGAATAGAAAACTCAGAAACCAAACCATATAGTTATGATGCACTGCATTTTGACAAAACTGACAAACCCACACACAAGGGAAAGGTGGCCCTATTCAATAAATGATGACAAGAAAACTGGTAGCTACTTGAAGAAGAATGAATCTGGATCCCTATCTCTCACCATATATAAAAATTTAACTCAAGGACCAAAGACTTAAATGTAAGATCTGAAACCCCCTCCAAAAAAAAAATTCTAGAAGAAAACATAGGAAAATTATTCTAGATATTGGCCTAGGCAAAAAAAAAAAAAATTATGGCAAAAGTTAATAAAGCAACAATAAAAATTAACAAATGAGACTTAAACCAGAAAACTTCTGCACATCCAAAAAAAATAAATAAATAAAAAGAGCAAATACACTACCTACAAAACAGAAAAAAGTATTCACAAACTGTATGTCAATTAAAGGGCTAATATCCAGAAACTACAAAGAACTCAAACAAATAATCAATAAGAACCAAACAGCCCCATTAAAAAGATGGCAAAATACAAAATGATATTTTTATTATTTTTTTGGCCAGGGCTGGGTTTGAACCCTCCACATCTGGCATATGGGACTGGCACCCTAACCTTTTGAGACACAGGTGCCACCCATAATGATATTTTTAAAAGAAGATGAATGGCAAAAAATGGAAAAATTGTTCAACATAACTAATCATCAGGAATATGCATCAAAACCACAAGGAGATTCCCTGTCAGAATCTCCATTATGAAAAAAAAAAAAAACAAACACAATTGATGTTGGTTCAAATATGGGGAAAAGGGAATGCTTATACACGGTTACTGGGAATATAAACTTATACAAGTGCTATTGAAAAGTGTGGAAACTTCTCAAAGAATTAAAATTAGATATATTATTCAGTCTAGTAATTCCACTACCCAAAAGAAAATAAATGATGTTATAAAAATACAGCTGCATCTGAATGTTTATTTCAGCACAATTCACAATTGGAATGATATGGAACCAATCTAAATGCTCGTAAACTAATGAGTGGATACAGAAAATGTGATATGTATACACACTGTGCCATACTACTCAGGCATAAAATGTAATGAAATACAGTGGAACCTGTTTAAGTTGATCACACAAGGGACTGTAACAAACTCACCAACATACAGAGGTGACCAAGATAAGAACCAAGGTATACTGTACTGATATATACATGTGGTACAAGTCTGATCTATGAAAATTAGGTGAACTTAAAGAGGTGGTCAATATAGGGAGGTGGTCAACTGCGGAGGTTCTATATGGTAATAAAGAGGTGTAATGAACATTAGAAACCAAGAAGGGGGAAGTTTGTAAGGGGGTCATAGATAAATCTTACCTATTGAGTATAATGTTCACTATTTTGGTAAAGGGTACACTGAAATCCCTGAATTCAGCATGAAGAATTCATCCATCTAACAAAAAAAACACTGCACCTCCCAAATTTTTTGAAATAAAAGAAAAAATAATTTTAAAAACCACAATAATTATATTGGAACCATATGAAAGAGCTTTCAATGGTCAAGTAAGAACAATCTGAGCAACAAAATATATAGGGTGATACCGAATTATAAACCAAAATGTAAGATAAATATCCATGAGTTCTTAGTGCTGCAAATAAATGATTGATAAATGAACTGGGGAGAAAAGACAAATGTCTATGTAAAGGAGTTTTAAATTTTTTTTGTGGCCATTGCATCTTTGTAGTGGTTCCGATATTTGTGTTCCTTTCAAAATTCATGTTGACATTTAATCCCTATGCAACAGTATTAAGGGGTATGGCCTTTAGGAGACAATTAGGCTATTAAGCCTTTGCCTTCATGAACAGGACTGGCACCTTATGAAAAGGCTGGAGGGAACTCTCAAGGCTGATTTTGTCTTTTTACTTTCTGCCATATGAGGACTCAGTGTTTAAGGTGCCATCTTGGAAGCAGGGACCAAACACCAAACCTGCTAGTATGTTGATCTTAGAAACTCCAACTGCTAGATTTTGAGAAAATAAGTTTCTGTTCTTTACAAATTTCCTAGTTCAAGGTATTTTGTCATAGAAGCAAAAATAAACTATGCCATGAATTGGTACTGAGAAGTAGGGATGCTGCTATAACAAATACTTAAAACTGTGGAAATGGCTTTGAATTAGGTAATGGGTGGAGGTTGGAATGTTTTGAAGGTGCTCACTACAATAAACCTATAATGTTGGGAATAGAGTGTTGACAGAGATTCTGCTGAGGGATCAGAAGAGAACTGTAGCGAGAACTTGACCTTGGAGATTATCTGAGTGGCTATGAACAGAATGTTGGTAGAAATATGGAGAATAAAGGAAATTCTGATAATGTCTCAGAAATAAGAAACAAGTTATTGGAAGGTAGAGGGAAGGTCATCTTTATTACAAAGTGACAAGAATCTTGCCTGAATTCTGTCTATGTCCTAGTACTTTGTGGAAAGCAGAATTTAAGATCAAGGATATTTGGCAGAAGAAATCTAAGTATTCATGTCTTTTCTTGACTGAATATAGTAAAATATAAGAAGAGAAAGAAATTAAAGATGGCATTTTTCATCAAAAAGGAAGCAGAAATTAAAGATTGAAAAAAATTAATCTGGGTAATTAAAGAATTAAAAAATGTGTTCAGAAAACTAACTAACTAACTTAGTGGTTCGGGAGGAAATATAACACTGTTGCCATAAAATATTTGATAAGGAGATTAGTATGAACATAAGAAACCAGATGGAGTTTATTAAATCAATGAAAACATGACCCTGAAAGATATTTCAAAGATCTTTAAGGTTGCCACTACCGTCACAGGCCCAGAATGCCAAGGTCTTGAGGGCAGAACAGTTTCAAAAGGGGAGCACAATATGCCCACATGACCTTGAGGATTGCTTCCCAGGGCCAGTTCAAGTTATGCAGGTATACAGAGTAAAAAGCTATGGAGACATTGCTGCTTCTGCTTAGATTTCAAAGGATGCCTTGGGGAGCATCAGGGTCCAGGCACACAATTACCACAGGGTCAGGGTTAACATAGAGCATCCCTATATGTGCATTGCCCAACCGAGTCTTGGAGTCAGGGCCAGACTCACTGGGGGCAGGTCCACCCCTTAAAGTTCATAATTGTTGGGCCACGCCAGCCTGGGAAAGCTGCTGGCATCTGACTGCAACTCATAGAAACTCCCCTGTAAGATATGTCCAACAAAGCCATGGGGGACAAGGCCTCTCAGGACCCTGGGGGCTCAACCTCCATTACTGTATGTCCAGAAATTGGGACAATGAGCAAAAGATTGTTCTCAAGACCTAAGATTTAATATTTTCCCTGCTGGGTTTTGGATTTGGTCAGGATTTATTATACGTTTTTATCCTATTTATTCCTTTTTGGAATGGAACTTCTGTACCTGTCATGACACTCTATTTTGGAAGCACATAACTTGTTGGATTTCGTAGGCTTACAGCTGGAAAGAATTTAACTCGGGATAAATTGGTACTTGAGTCTCACTCATTTCTGATTTATATGATATTTAGATGAAACTTTGGACTTAGACTTCAAAGTTAGTGCTGAAATGAGTTTAAGACTTTTTTTTAATTAATTGATAGCTGTATACATTAATGCAAACATGGGGTACATTGTACTGTTTTCGTATACAATTTGAAATACTTTCATCAAGCTGGTTAACATAAATTTCATGTCATTTGCTTAGTCATTGTATCAAAACATTTATATTGTAGTTCTAGAAAAGTTCACTTGTACCCTTGTTAGACAGATATATAGGTGATCTTTCCGGTCACCCTCCCACCACCCAACTGCCCTTCTCCCCTCCCCTTCCCCACCCCCTCCTTATATTCTTGGGCTAGAATTAAGTTGTATCTCTCGTTTGAGAGCTATAGATTACAGATTACTTTCATAAAATGGTTGTGTACATTGGATAATTTTTCTTCCATTCCTGAGATAATTTGCTAAGAAGAACATTTTCCAGTTCCATCCATGTAAACATGAAGGAGGTAAAGTCTAGGATGTAAAATCTCCAAAATGCTCTGTTTTCAGCCTCCCACTAGATTAGTTTTCCTAAT
>CAUYQV010113264.1:0-10301 GCA_963574575.1 Galagoides demidoff
GGGGTGGATGGGTGGAAGGAGGGTGATTGGTGGTGTCACCTCTATGGTTTATCTTACAAGGGTACAAGTGAATCATTCTAAAAGCTGAGTATGAATGTCTGAACTCAATAACTAAGAAAATGACATGAAGGCTAAGTTAACCATTTTGATGAGAGTATTTCAAATTGTATATGACAACACCACACTGTACCCCATGATTGAATAAATGTGCACAGCTATGATTTAATAAATAATAAAAAAATTTTCCTCCACTCACTTCTTATGCATCATGTTCTGAGGTCCTTTATCTGACCATCTTTCTTGTTCATCCTGGGATTGCACCTTCTACAAGCTTCTGTCCTTTATCTTCTTCTTTTACTCTCTCTGAGAGAGAACTTACATCTTTATTTGAATGTCTATTTCATAGAACTGTTTCACAGCATTACCAGGCCAAAGAGTGTGTCTCTTTAAAGTGTGTCTAGAGCCACTTTGCAAGTTGCTTCCTAGGAAGGTTGTACTAGTTCACATTTCGCTTATAGTCCCTTAGATATCCACCTTGTTATACCCACATTGAGTGCTAACCTTTAAATATTGGCTAATTTGATATGGCCTTTCTTAAGTAGTTAAGCATCTCATAATGCTGCATATGTGGAGCTGCCCCATACTTCCTGACACTTTTATGTTGGGCATCTCTGAGATGAAGTGAAGAGAGAGGAAGTGTCAGAGGAACAATTTGCAAGATTGACTTGGTATACAAAATAGTCCCACGGTACTGGGGATTATGACTTTTCTTTTATGTCTCATTCAGATCTGTGAATCCTGAAATTAGTGGGAGGGAATAGGAGGGAATCAGTGTTTCTCTCACCTTTAGTGAATTCTGACTTGCTCATGGAATGGCATAGAGTACAGAGTTTAACATGGCATTACTCACTGTTTCCTCATTATAAAGCAGCTGGTAAAAATTCTGCCCAGGTTTTGGCATATCTTCCCCCATATTTAACATCCAGGATGACTACCATTACTTATGATCACATGTCTCTTCATAAAAGTTGAGGGTGCGCATATTGAGCATATGCATGCAGTCTATTGCCATGAAGATCTGTAATGAATTCTTGAAGCTCCCCCATTTACCTCAGAAATGTCTCAAACACAGAAACTTTATAAAAGATGCTGTCATCTCACAGAGGAATTTATGAAGAGGAATAATTAGGCCCATACTCTGTTTTTGAGTAGCCCACTTAAACAATTAAAGAAGTAGAATAGGTAAATGAAAAATGTGAGTGACAAATATGAGAATCATCTGGAAGGAAAATTCATAATCAGATGAAAATGAGAAAAGCTGCACAAATAATGTGAAACTTGATAGAAGCCTGAAAAGCTGAAGAGAGTTTTCACAAGGAGAATGAGTCTGTGGGTGGGAGAGAGAAGGCAGAATTTCAAACTGAGTAAATTATACAAGCATGAGTGTGGATGTACAGAGGAAAGCAGGTGCAGACTCAAGTGCCAAGTGTCAAGATGATGAGATGGTATTGTGTTCAGTAGCCATTAGGAACCATGGAGAGCCTCTGAAGGAGAAACAGATTAGAGGATAAATTTCACTGTGAAATAGTATTCTGGTAGCAAGGTGAAATCTAGATTAGAATTAAGAATGAGAATATGATGCCCAAATCAAAACACATTCCATTAGTCCAGGAAGAAAGTGAAGTATACTTCAGTTAGGGAGGCAGGAATGAGAAGAAAATGGGAAAAGAAACTCAGAAAGTTCTGGTAGAAGCAAAAGTGAGTGAGTTAATATCTAATTGACTTTGGTACTATATATGAGAGGGTGAGTTTCTAGTCCAGCTGTCTAAAAGACAGTTACATGTACAGTATTATTAATAGATAATGGAATCAGAAGAAGGAAGTCATGCAAGAAGGGAAGTGAGTTTCAGGTTTCAACATACTGACTTTAATCTTTCAGTTTTCATTCATTTATTTGCTAGGTAGGCAATTGGAAATGAAGGCTTGGGAGTTAGTAGAGAAAAATAAATTAGACACGTGTAGGAGCAATTATAATGATTGATCTTGGGATGAACACATCACCCAGGATGGGAGAATTAGACTCCTTTTTAGGAACAAAAGAATGGAGAGACTGACCAAGCTGGCTTTGGTGGCACAGAGGCTGTTGACAGCACTATGCCATTTACGGTGCAGTCAGCTGATCTGAGAACATGAAGCAAATGCAGAAGGAGTAACAGAGATCAAGGATAGAGAGAGAAAGGGATGGTGGTATGAGAGTCCACTGAGCCTTTTAATAAATGTATTTGTTTGAAGAGAATTCTAAATTAGTTTAAAGAGAATTACTATAATTTGTAACTAAGAAGATCTTGACTTTTACAACATTAACTGGTCAGAATTAGTCTTCAGATGTTTCATTCCAATGTTAAACGTGCTACAGAATTTATATTCTCATTAATTTAACATTATTGAGCACCTGCTATGTTCTGGGCATTGTGAAAGTCTCTGAAGATAAACTGGATATTGAATTGGAGAGGGGACTGAATGGAGCAAGAAGGTTTTGAAGTGAGTCTAGTCCAGCAGTAAAGACAAACCTCAATTTATGAACAGGCCGAATTCCAGATGCCCTTTTGTAAATTGGCTGCTTGGCAGTAGAAATAGTTTACTCCACAGAAACCTCATTCTGAATGGTATCATGTGCCCAGGATAGCTCAGTAAAGCCAATTCTACATAAAATATGACAAATTAGGCATGACACCAACAGTTTGACTATGTGTAGCATATTTCTTTATGGAGTTCATGCTAGGCAGTACCTCAGGACACCAGATGCAGGTCAGACTTGAGTGGATTCCTATTAGTTGAAAGAGGTCCTCCTTCCTACCTCTTGGAAGAGCTGTGGTTCTCTTGAAAGAACTGTGCCAAGTATAGTGTGCAGAATTTTTAAAACTCTTTATGTATGAGGAAAGACTAGGGCACCTTAGTGTAGCTGAGAGCTCCCTGGGCATCTCAACTGTGATGAGAAAAGGGAATTCTCCCAGCCCTTATATGCATTTGGGTTCTCATTTATAGTTCTACAGAAGATAAGTTGGGCTTTTCAGGCTACATCAATTAAGTGAATTTAAATTTCCACTATCCCTGCAATAAGGACAAACTTATCACGACAAAGCAATTGAAAAGTTTTGTATTCTGAAATAAAATAGAAATGAAAGGTGATATAAATACACATGCACTCAGACATTATTTCATGCATGCATTTGTGTACACATTTAGGAAGTATTTACGAAGTGCCTTTTATACCTGTCATATGTTGAGCAGAATAAGTAAAATTGGACACTTATAATCTAATATGGGCAAAATAGTTAAAAAACAAAACAAAACAATAAACAAACTATTATTTGAATAAAGAAGTAATTTATAAAGTGGTGAATTCTTCCAAGAAACATTAAGTTTTCTCCATAGTTCTTTCTCATTACAAGTCCTTCGGGGTAGGGGGAAAGTGAACTCAGTTCTTCCCAGTTATTTATAGGAAAAAATATGGAGAATGAGTCCTGTTTACATATCTGTTAAGGAGAAAAGCCTGGATAGTCATGAATTAAAAAAAAAAATGCCTCACTTTATCTCACCTTTCCTCACAGAATCCTTGTGGAAGAGTTACAATAAATAATAATAATAATAATAATATATTGCTAGAGGTCTGGTGATGTTACAAAGCATTGCAATGAACACTTTGGGTACATCAGCACATGCAGCCTTCACATGCCTGTGTTTTGTGTTACTATGATCCTATTTTACAGGACAAGGACACTGAAGTGCAGACAGCTATTAAGCACCTTGCTGAAGGTCGCACAGTAGAGGTGGGAGCCAGGACTTGATTCCAGAGAGTCTGTAGAAGATTAAGTTGAAAAGGTCAGACAGGAACTAGATCAAAAAGGGCATGAATGTCATGTGAAAGGATTTGTCTTCTGCTTGGAGATAATGGGGAAATATGGATGGAGGGTTCCTGCAGGAGTTATGCCTGATAAGATTGGAATTTTAAACGTGTTCTGAAGTAGAGTGCAAACGGACTTGAGAGAGAAGAGGAATGGAAACAGAGAGAGCAGGGAAGAGGTTGTGGTGGCAATTGATGGAAATAATATTCTAACTAGGACTACATTGAAAGGGATAGAGAGAAAAGAATTCAAATCAATGAGTAAACATAAACTACAGGAAGATGAAATATTTTGCCATGATAAACTCCTACTAGCAAAGTTTAGGGTTGTCTATTTGCTGTCATCTCACCCACATTGAATGATACTACAATTTTTTAGTTTTCTTTCTGTTTAATAAGCATGTATATTAATATTTTTGAGTTCATTTCTTGACTTGTGAGAAAAGCTAACTTTCATCTTTCCATGTATAAAATGTTCTTTGCCTACCTTTTCTACCATAATATATTTTCCTCTTGGTTCCTAAAGTATCTGGATTCTTAAATATGACCCTACACATAATTCTGGTGGAAGCACTCTGACCCCATCTCCTTTTCGTAGCCCTGTGGGAAAAATGAATCTGGCTAGGATTTAACTAGATTCCCTCCTTTCAGGAGATAGAAATTAGGCAGCATCTTAATTAACATATGCTAATAAAGATAAGAAATTTCCTTTGTGATATGCTTAGTTTAATGTTCCCATTAAATGTCCAAGAGAACTTAACTAGGTGAGGGAAATGCAATACTTGAAATAATTATTTGATGATGTACATATACCACAATTTAAAATAAATAAATAAATAAATAAAAAGAAATAATTATTTGAGCCCTCAGTGTCTAGTGATGATTAAACTAGTGATATACATAAACAAGAACACCAGTAAAGGTATAACATTAGAATGGAAAAATAAAGAACCCTACATATAGTAGATGCCCTGGAGAAGGCCATTCATGGGTCTAGAGGGTGAGGGTAGAAGATCTCACAGGGAAAAAAAGAGCTAATAATTAGACAGGTGAGATGGGAGGAGGAATGAATAACAAAGCTCATGCTGAAAAAAAAAAGGACCAAGAGAGTAGTAGAGAGATGTTGTGGGGAGATGAAGGGAAAGAATAAATGTGATATTCATATTTAGCCATTAAGTTTTGTTTGGTGAATTTAGCCAGAGATGATTTTATGGATTGTTAGGATGAGACTGGATTTCAATATGACGAGAAGTGGGCAAAATGATAGGAACTAAAGCCTTTAAGCATATTCTACTTTTCAAAAGACTTTGTCATTAATGAAAGGAGGTGGAAAGAAATGTTAGAATTTCTATGGGAGTAGAAAGGCATGAAGGGTCAAGAAGGGGCTGTGTTTTTAGGATAAAGAAGTTTGACTATTTCCATTGTGGGAACAGGGAGGGTAAGGAAGAGTGGGCATTCGCAGATATATGAGAGTTGGAACAAATCCTGGAGAAGGTCCAGAGGGTAGGTTGAACATCTATTCTGGGGTAGAATAAAACATATGAAGAAGGATAAACCTGCTGTTGACTTCAGACAAATTTAGTAAATACTTGTCTATGTTAAGGTCTAAATTTAAGGACACGTGTTTTGCCTCGGAGACAAAGTTTATGTATCATCATTTATGCCCTTAAGAAGCTTATAGTCTAGTGCAGGGGGGAGTTTGGGTGTTTGGGGGATGGGAAGACAATGAGGAATCTCCTAGCAGAAGTGACATATTTTCTGTAAAAAAAGGCAGTAAAGTCATCTCCCTTAAAAGTACAGGGGCGTGAGGTTGAGTGAGGGACTTGAGGGCGGTGGGAAAGACTCAGGAATTCTGATAACAGTAATCAGCAAAGAAATGGACAGGGGCAAGTAATAGGATTACTAAGGGTCTGAGAGCCGAGAGAGATTACAAACTGTTTACTTGAAATGGCATTGATCTTTGGGCCTGCATAATTTCCAGCAACACTTTCTTGGAGGAAGTGGATATGTGTGCGTGAATCCATGTTTAGAGATACACATCTGCAAACTGGAATGGATAAGATGGAAAAGCAAAAGGGAATAAGAGATTTTAATTAGAAATACTTAAAGTGATAAAACATTTGTTTCAGGCTGGATAGAGAAGGAACTGGTACAGAAGCCTGACAGTAGTGGAGTCAGGAGACACGAGAGCTTCATAAAGATGAAGAGCATATGTTCTATAGATAGAAAAGGGTAAGAGGCCTGGAAATAGAGAATATTTTAAACTCTCGACAATAAGGTAAGGGATTAAGGATTGGGTAGCTGAAGAAAAGTAGATATGAAGGTCCTTACGATTTAAAGATGACAAAGGAAAAGAACTCAGATTCATCTCAGTCTGTTTTATTTTAGATACTAAAGACGATGAGCTTAATATAGTAAAAACTAGAAACACAACTGGACTATGAACTTTGTGCCAAAGTTATCCAGGATGATGGTAGGAAGTTCAGGTAGAAAGACTATAACATATGCTTAATGCTTTAATAAATTGTGAGAATGAGCTTGTCTATAAAAAGCTGCAGTAACCTGTGTATAAGGCAAGGGACATACTACCTGTTGTACTGAGGGAAAAAGAGCTTTTGAAAGAGGATAGAAAATATCAGTTGTCTAGAATTGATGTTGGATTTCAGGAAGAACTCCAAATGCGACTTCTTTTCCTGTAGTACATAAGTCAAATGATCAGTTAGAAAATGATCAATGTCCACTTAAGCTTACTTCATCAGAAGTGGTATCACTAATGGGAGAAGAATGTGTCACTTAAGGTCAGACAGTAAAGAAAGAGTCCACGGAAGGCAGATAAATTAGTTATGGCTTAATAACAAAGACCTTCAAATCTCAAAATATTCAACAGTAAGCATTTATTTAACTCATGTGTCTGTGGTAGATAGAATTGGCTTATCTAGGCTGGATTTGGCTCAGTTTACTTGTCTAGAGCATTTCTTACTATATGTCTATCATCCTCCCCATTAGACAGTGGAGGTAACCCACCATGCTCTTCTAAGGGCAGTGCCAGAGGTGCAAGGGTACAGAAGCCCAACTGGAAAAGTATATATTGAACTTTATGTCTGACTGCTAAGGTTCCTTTGGCCAGAGTAAGTCAGACAGCCAAGCCAAAATGCAACGGAATGAAGTGTACTAATCCCATGGAAACAAAAGGAAGGAATGAATGATTAGCTATGTCACTGAAGAAGACTATACTTATGGTCAATTGCAGTTCTGGAAGGTACAAGTAAAGTGTGGGACATAAAGAAATTTCATAAACAGAAAGAGCAAGCAGAAAGAATGTGTACCAGACACAATTGAGAGAGGGGTTCGGAAATGCATGTGTATTTCAAAGCAATATGTCCAATGTGGACATAGGGGAGAGGAATGATCAGAGTCAACTGTGCTGGTGGCTCCCATTGGATCTCTACTGAAAAGTTTTTACAGAGAGGTTTGTTCTTAGGCAACTTGTTCCCAATATTTAAAGGACATTTTCCAAATTCCCAAATGCAGTCCAACAAGGACACACCAATACAGCATAAAAGTAATCCTTCAGCATTTTCATCATGACACATTTCTGTTCCCAAGTATCTGTGGATTATTTAATACATCCTGGCTATCTCAATTTATGCTTGATTGCTGAGGTACCAATTGAGGTGGAAAGTTGGATTTGCACAAATGATAAAGTTCTAGAGATACTACATTTTCTGATCATGGTTTTACCTGCCCCTGAAGTAAAGATATATACTGTTCTATTGTTCTTCTTATTATTTTGCTTTTCAGTTATTGCTTGCTTTAGAAATTGAAGGTTGTGGCAACTCTGCATCAAGCAAGTCTATCAGTGCTATGTTTCCAACAGTTATTGCTCACTTCCTACCTTTGTGTCATATTCTGGTAATTCTCTCATTATACACATTTGAATGTAATTGTCATATCTGTTATTGTGATCTTTGATCACTATTGTTTGATGTTGGCATTGCTTTGAGATGTCCCAAACTACACCCATATAAAAGAAGGTAAACTTAATCTATAAATGTTGTGCATGTTCTGACTGCTCTATTGACCAGACAGTCCTCTCATCTCTCTTCCTCTTCTCAGACCTCCCCTTTTCCTAAAACAAAACCATACTGAAATTAGGCAAATTAGTTATTCTTCAGTGGTCTCTGAGTATTCAAGTGAAAGGAAGAGTGTTATGTTTCTTACTTTGAATCAAAAGAAATGTCTATGCTTAGTGAGAAAAGCATGCTGAAAATTAACAAAGGCTGAAAGCTAGGGCTTCTGAACAGAACAGCCAAATTGTGAATACAAAGAGATAGTTCTTGAAGAAAACTAATAGTGCTACTCCAGTGAACACACAAGTGAGGAGAAAGCTAAACAACTTTACTGATGATGTGAAGAAAGTTTTATTGGTTTCAAGGGAAAATCAAACAAGCCACAGAATTCCCATAAGTCAAAGCTCAATCCAGAACAAGGGACCGACTTTCTTAAATTTTATGAAGGCTGTGAGAGGTGAGGAAGATGCACAAAAGGTTGAAGCAGCAAAAGTTGGTTCACAAGGCTCAAGGAAGAAACATTCTCCCTGACACGAAAGCATGAAATGTAGCACCAAGTGGTGATATAGAAGCCACAGCAAGGTATCCAGAAGGTCTAGCTAAGGTCATTGGCTAAAGTCACTACCCTGAACAAGAGATGAGACAGTCTTCTTTTGGAAGAAGATGCCATCTATGACTTTCATAGCTATGGAAGGGGAAGTTGATTCCCTGCTTCAAAGCTACAAGGGATGGACTGACATCCTTGTTAGAGGTGGTTGTAGCTGGTGGTTTTAATTTGAATCTGAAGTTCATTTGCTATTCTGAAAACCCTAGGGCTCTTAAGAGTTATGATAAATCTACTCTGCCTGTACTCTGTAAGTGGAACAGCAAAGCCTAGATGATAGATATCTGTTATAATATGATTTACTTAATATTTTAAGCTCACTGTTGAGAGCTAGGGCACAGGAAAAAAAGAATCCTTTCAAAGCATCACTGCTCATTGACAATGCACCTGGTCTCCCAAGATCTCTAACAGAGATCCACAAGGAGATTGATGCTGTTTTCATACCTGCTAACATGACATCTAATGTGTAGTCTTGGTATGAAGGAGGGATTTCACTTCAAAGTTTTCTTATTCAAGAAATATATTTTGTAAGGTTATTGCTGTCATAGATAGTGATTCTTCTGTGGGATCTGATAAAATTAAACTGAACACTTCCTAAAAAGGGTTCACGATTCCAGATGCTATCTATTTAGAACATTCATAATTCATGGGAGGATGGAAATACCAACTTTAAAAGGAATTTGAAAGCAACTGATTCTAACCCTCATGGGTGAATTAGAGGGGTTCAAGACATCATTGGGGAATATAACTGCAGATGTGGTAAAAATAACCCGAGAAATAGAATTAGACCTGGAGTCTGAAGATGTGATTGGATTGCTGCAATCTTGTGGTGAAATTTTAAAGCATGAAGGGTTTCTTTCTATGAATAAGCAAATAAATCAGTTTGCTGAGATGGAATCTACTTCAGGTATAAATTCTCTGAATGTTGTTGAAATGACAACCAAGGATTTTGGGATATTCCATAAACTTTGTTGCTAGAGCAGTAGTAAGATCTAAATGGCCTGGCTGCAGTTTTGAAAATTCTCTTGTGGGTTAAATGCTATAGGACAGCATGGAGTGCTGTAGAGAAGTCTTTTATGAAAGAAAGAATTAATTATGTGGGAAACCTCATTGTTATCTAATTTGAAGAAATTCCCACAGCCATCCCAATCTTCAGCAGTCACCACCCTAATCAGCAGCCATCAATGTAGAGATAAGACCCGTCACCAGTAAAAGATTAAGATTTGCTGAAGGTTCGGATAATCATTAACTTTTTTTTTGCAATAAAGCATTTTTAGTTATGGTATATAGATTGTTTTTTATAGACATAATGCTATTGCATACTTAAAAGACTATAGTATAAGAAGAAAACGAGTGATCCCATCTCAGGGTGGGCAAGGGACTTGAAGAGAAATTTCTCTGAAGAAGATCAGTGCACGGCCTACAGATATATGAAAAAATGCTAACCATTCTTAATTATCAGAGAAATGCAAATCAAAACTACTTTGAGATATCATCTAACTCCAGTAAGATTAGCCCATATCACAAAATCCCAAAGCCAGAGTTGCTGGCGTGGATGTGGAGAAAAGGTAACACTTTTACACTGCTGGTGGGAATGCAAATTAATACGTTCTTTTTGGAAAGTCATCTGGAGAACACTTAGAGATCTAAAAATAGACCTGCCATTCGATCCTACAATTCCATTATTAGGTATATACCCAGCAGATAAAAAATCACATTACAA
>CAUYQV010113265.1:0-16316 GCA_963574575.1 Galagoides demidoff
AAAAAATGCTCATCATCCCTAATCATCAGAGAAATGCAAATCAAAACTAATTTGAGATATCATCTAACACCAGTAAGATTAGCTCATATCACAAAATCCCAAAATTACAGATGCTGGCGGGGTTGTAGACTAAAGGGAACACTTCTACACTGCTAGTGGGATTGCAAACTATACGTCTCTTTTGGAAAGTCATATGGAGAACACTTAGAGAACTAAATGTAGATCTGCCATTTGATCCTATAATTCCTCTGCTAGGTATGTATCGAGAAGACCAAAAATCACACTACAATACAGATATTTGCACCAAAATGTTCATTGCAGCCCAATTCACAATTGCTAGGTCATGGAAGAAGCCCAAGTGCCCATCAACCCATGAATGGATCAACAAATTGTGGCATATGTACACCATGGAATACTATGGAGCCATAAAGAAAGATGGAGACTTTACCTCCTTCATGTTTACATAGATGGAGCTGGAAAGTATTCTTCTCAATAAAATATCTCAAGAATGGTAGAAAAAGTATCCAATGTACTCAACCCTATCATGAAACTAATTATTAACTATCATAGGAAAGCTATAATCCAATTGTAGTCCAAGAATACAGGGAAAGGGAAGAGGGAGGAAAGGGAAGGGGGGAGGATGGGTGAAGGGAGGGTGATTATGGGGATTAAGCCTAAGATTTATCCTATAAGGGTACATATGAATCTTTCTAAATGTTGAATATAAATGTCTTAACACAACAAACGAGAATGACATGATGGCATGTTGGCTAATTGGATGAAAGTATTTCAAATTGTATATGGAAACAACACACTGTATCCCATGATAGTATTAATGTGCACAAATACGATTTCATTAAAAAAAAAAAACTAAAAAAAAGAAAAAGAAAAAACAGCCACCATGCTGAAAGGAAGCCCAACTTGTATGGAAAAAAAGGCATAGCTAACCCGAACTAGCCAGCTACCTAAGTGAACTGTCTTAGAAGTGACCTCCCATCCTTAATCAAGCTGCCCACACTGTTGCCACATGGAACAGAATAAGCTACCCCTCTCAAGACCTAGTCAGATTTTAGAATTGTGAAGAAATAAATGATAACTCCTTTTTCAAGCCACTGAGTTTGAAGATGACTTGTTCTGAAGCAACAGATAGGCAGAACATCAATTAGGACAGCCAGCCAGCTAGATGGCCTTCGAGGGTCTTCATTCCCTGAGATTCCTGTCCTTAGGGAACCCCCTCCCATAATGAGTGAGGCCATTTTGCAGTAAAATATTTCTGAAATGATGCGTGACTCCTGATGCTAGATGTAACTCTTTGCATTTCACTTGTTTTTACCTTTCTTAGCACTGTATTTAAGATGTGTTTCTTTTAGGCAGTGTATATTCGAGTCTTGATTTTAATTCACATTGACAATCTCAGCCATTTATTTGGAGCTTTTAGATTACATAGATTTAACAGGTTTCATATTTTTCAAGAAATTTGAGGTTCATGGAAAAATTGAGTGAAACGTATAGAGAGTTTGTGTATATCTCCTACCCCTGACAACATACAACCTTCCCCCAACTGTCAACATCCTGCACCAGAGAGGAACATTTGTTACAACTGATAAACTAACAGTGACCCATCATTACCAAACAAAGCCCTTAATTTGCATTAGGATTCCCTCTTTGATAGTAAAGTTCTATCAAATGCACAATGACGTGTGTTCATACAGAATGCATTTGTACTGATGTTCAGTAGCATCAAAAAATCACTTTCCTGCCCTAAAAATCCTCTGTGCTCAGCTTAGACCCTCTTTCTGTAACTGGATTTTTATTAATAACTGATATCTATTTAACAATTACATCGGGCAAATCCATTCATATCATAGTGCACAAAGCAAAGTCCTATTCTTTACAAATTTTACATTAATTGAGGGGAGGAAATTGGCAACAAGCAAAATAAATAAAATATCTAGCATTTTAGAAGGAAACAAATGTTATGGGTAGAAATGAAACAGTAAAAGAAGATTTGGCATTACCAGGCAGAGGGCTTCATTCTAATCTGGGTGATGATGAGAAAGTGAGATCTAAAATGAGGATGTACAGGAGAATGTTCCAGGTGCAGATGTTTTGATGTAGGAGATCAGTGTGTTTGATGGCCCTCAAGGGGACCAGCGAGAGTGGGTAGCCCAGGAAAGGAGGTAACAGAGACCAAGTGAGCCCAAGATGTCCCAGGAGGTGGAATGCAAGGATAGGTCAGGTGCAGGCTTCGGGCAGTAAAGGAGTTACACTGAGTGATGTTCATTTTAGCAGGATCACAATGGAACCTACATACAGAACAGACTGAAGTAGGTTAGTGCAAAGGCAAGGACACCTATCAGCGGTGGAGGGCTACCAGCAGGAGGCAATATGATGACAATAGCAAACACTCATGGAGTGTCCACTGGGTGGTGGGGCATCAGTCTGACACATAGCACATATTATTATAGAGCGAATGGGCGCAGATCCTGGCCTTGAGGTCCCTACAGTATAGCATGTCATTAATAACTGTTAAAAATCATAGCTTCTCTTATAGAAGCATGGACAGGGTACTACAGCAGAAGAATGGTATTGTAATCAAAGTAACAAATTTACTTGTGAGCTAGAATATGAATATGGGAAAGAGGTGACAATGAAGGAATAGTCACTCCCTCCTGAGGAACAGTGAAAGACAGAGAATGGCCGGCATGCAAGGACTGATGGACAAACAGTGGCACTTGCATTTGGGGAAATGTAGTCTGATAAACACTGAGAGCAATCACATGTAACTGACCATTCGTTTAGGGCTGCTGACAACATTGCAAGGCAAGGTAGACAGACAGGGAGAAGCCTCACATGTGTGGAAAGAGAAAATAATTAAAAAGAAGATGAATGCTTCCCACACATGACTTTTATTTGTATGCATTTCAAAGAATTGGAGAACATAGGCATCAAGTGTCTTTTGATGTATGGATAGTGATTCAAAGGTAGAGAACCATTGCTCCAAAAAGAGAAATCTTAGCCTAAGCAGTATTAGCAAATTGAGTTTATATTTCTGAAGTCTTGCAGAACCCAAACCTCCTCTCTAAAGAAGAGATATGTGTTGCATTACTTCTCTGTCAGATTTGCAGAGTTAAGCAATTGAATGTTTTATTTGAATGAATATTCTGGTAATGCATAGATGATAGATTTTACATAAATCAGAGACCAAGAAAAAAACCTTAACACTAAGATTATAGGAAAACTTTTTTCCCCATCCTGAGTTATGAACATCAAAGTTCAGAACAAAGCAAGCTATGAAATTCATGTTTTATTTTTGGATGTTTTTGTTGTAGGTATTACAGAAACGCTAAAGTACTAGTCAATAGGCTTCACACGTTAGTAGACATTTGACAGAAAGCCCCATAAGTAGGGCCTACTATTTGGAAAACAAGAACAAAATCACCCCAAATAAGTTTCATGTTATAGAATTTAAACATCTTTTTAATGTTTCTGAGAAAGAATGAAGTAACTTTAGTGTCCCTCCCTGTCACAAGGCTTTTACTTTTACAAGGCTCACAGCAACCTCAAACACTTGGGCTTCAGTGATTCTCTTGCCTCAGCCTCCTGAGTAGCTAGAACTACAGGTGCCCAGCACAATGCCTGGCTAGTTTTAGAGATGAGGTCACAGAAAACATTCTGAAAAAAAATATGAGGAACATGGTGTTCTGTATATTTAAAGGGAAATTGCTCAATCCATCAAGAGGTTTTCTGAGAAGATCAGTGGAAGGGACAGCCTATGTCTTTTGCCCTTGGGAGAAGCCAGCTTGGTATTGTAAACAGACACTTTCTGGGCTATCTCTTTGGAAGTTTTGACCACTGCTCTTGGGAGACATGTAGTGACTTTGCCTTCCACAAGATTCCTACCCTTTACCTACCCGGCAATGCTCTTCACTCCACCTGTCTGCTCGTGGCTACATCATGGTTAAGTATAATCTGGCCAGTGCACAAAGCTGTGACTGATGACACTTTCCATGTATTCTTCCCATATTCTTCCTTGAGGCTTTGTTACTCCTACATCTGCTGGTTCAGTCATGAAATTCTACCAGGAGTATGACCTAGGGTGGGTGACCTACCGATAATTTCCTTTTCCACACTCTCCAACAAACCTCCATTTTGAAGTGAAATATCCAAATGAAAATACCAAAAAGACTGGAGCATGGGTCACTTTACACCCTTTATACATGTTCTTTGTCACCATCCTAAAATCTCAAATAAATGCAATATTTCTCCTAAACTGTGGAATTGAGAATTTGGATCCCAATATCCAATGAGATATCAACGTTAAAATGCCTATCTTAAAATTAAAGGTGGGTCTGGAATACCTTGTAAAGTCAGAAAGTAGAAAGTGAAACAAAAAAGATGAGGGGCGGGGTAGGAACTTGTCAAAAAGTGACAGCAGCCAGTTTGAAAGAGCTCCCAATGACCAAACCAGGAGCAAACTAAGAAAGAAAATGAATAGCAATAGTGTTTAATGACAACTCACAGTAAAAAAAAAAAAAATAAGCACACATGAATCCATACTGACAAAAATAAATGATTGAATAAATAAGTGAATGGAGAAGAAAGAAAAACTCTTTCTTACACTGCTAGTGAAATTGCAAACTACTACAGTCTCTAGGGAAAGAAGTATGGAGAATCCTCAAAGAGCTAAAAGTACACCTTCCATCTGATCCTACGATCCCAATACTAGGCATCTACTCAGAAGAACAAAGTCATTTTACCATAAGGACATTTGCACTAGAATGTTCATCACAGCTCAATTCAAAATCACCATGATGTAGAATCAACCCAAGTGTTCATCAGCCCATGAACAGATTAATAACCTGTGGTATGTATATATATACCATGGAATACTATTCAGCCATAGGACAGATGGAGACGTTACACCTTTTGTATTTACCTGGATGGAGTTAAAGAACATTATCCTTAGTAAAGTATTACAAGGATGAAAAACTAAGTATCCAATGTATTCAATACTAATATAAAACCAATAAATTAAACAACTCCACCAATAAATTAAATAACTCCACCCCCAAATGGGAGAATAACAGAATTAAACGTAAGTGCAGAGAAGAGGGGGCAGAGGAGAGGAGGGAGAGGGATTGGTGTGTACCATCTAATGGGCACAATGTAATGGTATGGGGTGTACTCTCTGGGTCAAGGTCTGAACTATAACATGAACTTTATGAAACAAATGCAAACAATGTAAGCTAATAATCTGTACCCTCATATTAATCTGAAATTAAAAAATAATTACAATTATCAAGGAAGGAATGGGATAGAAAATCACCAGAAAAACACTAGAATAATAATTGCTGTAGCCAAGATCCCCTGATGAACGCTAAAATTAGTAAGTAGATGTTTAAGTTGAAAAAGGGTATGTGTGTAGCTTCAAAGTATCTCCCCCAGCATTATTTATCAATTACAAAAGGGAAAATTATATCTTTACATTGGAGTAATATTGAAGAAAACTCCTGACTGGCTGGGCACAGTGGCTCATGCCTATAATCCTAGCAGTCTGGGAGGCCAATGCAGGTGGATTGCTTGAGCCTAGGAGTTTGAGACCAGCCTGAGCAAAAGTGAAAGTCTGTCTCTAAAACTAGCCGGGAATCAAGGCAGGCACCTGTAGTCCCAGATTCTCTGGAGGCTGAGTGAGGAGGATCACCTGAACCCATGAGTTTGAGGTTGCTGTGAGCTATAATGACTGCATGGCACTTTCCCCAGGGCATTGGAGTGAGACTTTGTTTTTTTAAAAAAGGGAAAAAGATAACTCTTAGTTAAGTGATAGCTTTCATTACTTACTTGTAATAGAACATATTGATATCACGTTACCCCTAATGTGATGCACAAATTAAGTACATCACAATGATGACTCATCAGCTTTTGATAGTTCCCCTCAAAATCTATAACCTCAATGTAACCATGAAAAAAAAAACCAGACAAATTCATACCAAAGGATGTTTTAGAAAGATTTCATGATCATTGCTTAAAAGAGTCAAGGATGTGAAAGAGAGACAAGAAAAGGCTGAGGTACCATCAAGACTGGAGAAGATATGGAACCAACTAACTGTGATGTAAAATCCTAGATCAGATCCTGGATTGGAATAAAGACATTAGCAGAAAAACTGGTAGAATCTGAATAAGCTTCAGAGTTTACTTAATATATATGTGTTGATTCCCTTGTTTTGACAATTTTTCTATGGCCATGGGAGACATTAAGAATAAGGGAATCTGAATGAAGGTTATGCATGAAATTTATACTACCTTCGCAACTTTTCTAAAAATTTAAATTTATTCCAAAACAAAGTTTAAAAAAAATCTAAAGGTCTGTGTGATATTAGAATGCTATTTTTAACATCCATGTAACATGGACCGGTTACATGGCACTTAAAATAAGTAATGTCAGCTATGTCTTAGTCACAAAAACTAAAGCTTCTGATTCTATTGTTGTGACATGGAATTGTTTTGAACATACATTAAAAGAAAAAGCTTTAATTTATTATTATTAAAAGCCACCACTGAGGTAGTGAAACTACCCTGTATGATACTGTGATGGTGAATACACATCACTATACATTTGTCAAAACCATAGCAGGTGCCACACAAAGAGTGATTTCTTACGTACACTGTGGATTTTGGGTGACATGATGTGCCAGTGTAGTTTCACCAGCTATAACAAGTCAACCACTCTGGTAAGATGTTGATAATGGCAGAGAGTATCTAGGAATTTTCCTCACTTTTCACCCAATTTTTCTGTGACTATAAACTTGCTTTTTAAAAAAGTCTAGCAATATAAATAAATTTCAATCACTTTTGCATTAGTCAGTTATTTTAACCACAGGAGCTATCTTTAAGTTCTACATCTTTATTCAACTTAGTTATTGCTGTTATTAGGATATTAAATTATGAAAATTTTAAATTATATAACTCTTTTAATATTTTAAGTATATTATAGGTATTAGGTTATTAAATATGAAATGTTTGATTTCCTATTTGTTACAACCCAACATATTTCTATTATAAAGACTGAATTTAGATTTTGAAACTTGGCACTTTGAGGAGGTTGTTTATAGACCAGAGGACTAATGCTTATCTTGAAATTGTGATTTTCTGTATTTTCACATGTACTATGTCCTTTGATAGTCACAACTGTGGGCAAAGTGCTGTACCATACTTTTTCTTTTTAAAATTCAGATTAATTTGAGGGTGCAAATGATTAGGTTACAATGTTTGTGTTTCTAAGGTAAAGTTCAAGTTGTAGTTAAACCCTTAATTCATGGGATGTGCTGTACATCTTCACAATGTGCCCATCAGGTGAGAATTTTTCAATCCTCCTTCCTCCCCCCTCACCTCCTCCACTTGAATATACTTATGTTTTTCTCTCCTATAGGCAAATCTTTGTTTTTCCATTGGATTCATGTTAGTATTGAGTACATTGGATACTTCCTTTTCCATTCCTGTGATACTTTACTAAGAATGTGTTTCAATTCAATCCAGGAAAATACAGATGATGTAAAGTCACCATCTTTTATCGCTGAATAGTATCCCATAGTATACATATGCCACAGTTTATTATTCTATTTATGGGTTGATGGGCACTTGGGTTGTTTCCATGTCTTGGCAATTGGGAAGTAAGCCACAATGAACATTCTACTGCAAGTATCCTCATGATATAATGGTTTATTTTCTTCTGGGTAGATATCTAGTAATGGAATTGTAGGATCAAATGAAATGTCTACATTTCATTCTTTGAGGATGCTCCATACTTCTTTCCACAGAGGCTATATTAGTTTGCAATCCCACAACAGTGTAAGAGTGTTTCCTTTTCTTCACATCCTCACCAACATTTGAAGCTTTGGGACTTTGTGATGTGGGCTATTATCACTGGGGTTAGGTGATATCTCAGTGGTTTTGACTTGCATTTCTCAATGAGTAGGGGTGATGAGCATTTTTTTTTCATTTGTTTGTTGGCCATTCATCTGTCTTCTTCAGAGAAGGTTCTGTTCATGTCTTTTACCCAGTGATAGATGGGATTATTTGCTCTGCACCACACTTTTACAATATAAAACAATGGCATTGTAAGAGGAGAAGCCTGGTGTAATCTGTGGTGTGGGATAATCCATGCAATAACTTCATGGATTGGAGACTGTGATGGACCACCTACATGGGCCTCTCCAGACTAGCCCCTACATCTGCAACCCAGGAAGGCCTTAAGAAGAAACACTGTCATAGAGGAATCTCATACTTTTCCATGCCACTAATTATAAAGCCAGTATGTTATAAATTGGACTTTTGGAAGGGTCCTTAAAATGGGATCCAATTTTCCATTGAAGAAAAATTGAAAAGAACCTTCCCACTGTGTTGCCAGTGGGAGGCACTGAGCTTTGGTCAGAACATTTCCAACGTGGATAGCTCTCTGCCCTACAGCAGAGGCTGGTTTATTTTTAACATGTTCAGCCACTGATTCAAATGTGACTTGTCATTAATTTTACCCATTGTTTTCATTTTCCTTTCTAGAGCTCTACAGCATATTTAATTTATATTGTATTATAGTCCCTGTTATGGTCATGTCCTGCCCCCAGGAGGTGTGCCACATACTCCCACATTGTTCTCATTGAGTGGGTACACACCAATCCCCCTCATTTATTCCCTCTTCTCCTTATTTCCTTACCTTCCCCCATTTTTGGAAGGAATGGATTAATAAAATGTGGTATATGTATATCATGGAATACTATTCAGCCATAAATAAAGATGGAGACCTTACATATTTTATGTTTACCTTGATGGAGCTGAAACACATTCTTAGTAAAGTATCACAAAAGTGGAAAAGCAAATATCCAATGTACTCAATACTAACAAGAGGCTGATAGAAAAATGACATGCCTTTAGGAGCGAAAAACACAAGTATATTCAAGTGGAGGAGGGAAAGGGAATCCCTTTTATATGTTGTTTGACTATTCTGTGTACCTACCTATTGTCTTCTCTGCAATTCTCTTTCCTTTTTTTATTAGAGTGTTCATCCCAAAATCATTTACTTTATTCAAACTAAATAAACAAATACAAAGCAAAGCCTCCGTGCATATCATCTCATGCACATGAATACCTACAAGTGTCAGGCATCTGCAATTTTACAAGTGTTAAAAAAATAGAATGGGGATGCACCTGTGGCTCAAAGGAGTAGAACATTGGCCCCATATGCCAGAAGTGGCGGGTTCAAACCCAGTCCCGGCCAAAAACTGCAAAACAAAACAAAAAAAGAAATAGAATGGAGACAAGGCCTGAATATTAGCCAAGCAAATAAGACCAACTAAGCCACATAAGCAGAACTTAACTTTGTTTGATTTTTAAACATAAGTGGCTTAGAAGTATCTTATAAATGATTCTGATAATCAGAAATACATCTCAAGTTATCTTCCAAAAATGGTAAAAACAAATACTATTTATCAATTTCTGCTGTCTGTAAATCCTAGTTGTAACAACTAATCATGGTATAAGTTAAATAACTGTCTCTTTTTGCTGTGTAAGTCAGCCTTTAACAGCCCACCTCTGAGCTTCTAACCACTTTCAGTTTTGAAGTTTCCTGGATCACAATTTGTACTTACTCTTTTACACTACAATAAAAACTTTAAAATTTTATTGGCTAATTAGATTTGGATTTTTATAGTTTCTGGTGTCAGAAGTGGGACCTGAAGAAGATACCCTTCCCTTCATGATTCCCAAGGCCAGTAAGCAAGTAGGTACCAGTACCAAGAGCTGAGTTCACTGGAGGAACCCCTTTGGATCTAAGCTCTGCTTTCCTGTTGATTGAGCTCTCCATTTGTTGTACATAAAATTGCTATTTTTAGTTTGTCTGACTGCTCCTAGGTGAGTCAGTCTTTTCTGTTCACAGCAGAAGATACATATTTCTCTGGATCTCAGAGCAGTAACTTCTCTGGCCAGACTTCCCATGGCTTATTTTGTGTTGTAACAAAAGGACAGGATGAATTCTTCCCAGTCCAAAACATCCAAAAATTCTTTCTCTAAAACTCTTTCTAGTTAAATGTTTAAAAACTGTGGATTTGTACATTCCTAGAAAAATGGGTGAACTTTACTAAGGATAATTGAGAATTGGAACGGCTACTTTGGGGAAACTTTAACTTAGATAAAAATATGAAAATATAGTCATTTTAAAGATGACCTCTCAAATACAAGGGATTACATTTTTTGATTGGTGTGCAGAGGATTTTAAAAGACAAAGTGATTCTAAGATAGTTTCTCTACAGAATTCCTTCCTACAGCAAATGAGAGATTAAAAACTAAATTCAGATTGATTTGGCTAACTGAACTGATACAATCACTCCTCATCTAACCCTCTGTTCTTCTCCACCCCACATTGCCTGATTATGTTGAATCTATTAATCCTATTGACACTTGTTCTCTCTTCCTAAACTTCCTCAATACCAGATGCCATATAAAATAAGATGTTCAGGTGAGACAGAGACCCAGGCATCAGTAGAATTAACATTCTATTTTTGAGCTGAGCTTAAAATCATTGTAAGAAAGATTTTCCAGACCTTCAAGTAAATTTATAGAGGAATTTGAAAATCTTCTTGGTGCCTACAAGTGTGGATGCCTTGATTCATATACATATATCCAAATAAGAGCAGATCCAAGGGATGCTCAAAATAGCTTCAAGTAGTAGATTAAAGAGATTACAAAGATTTGGGGTATGCTTCTAAATATTCCTCCAGAGATGGAACAAAAAGAGCTATAAAATTAGGCCAAATAATCTTGAGGCAGTTCTGAAAGTTTTTTTTTTAATTAATGAGAATAGACTGTGCCATAACACAGTCCTGTAAATAGGAAAGGGGTGAACCAATGGCATATTTCCAAATCCATTAGAAGAGATATCCAGACAACAGCAGTCTATTCTCAAAGATCTTGGAATTGGTTTTGCCCCATTTGCCCATTTTATTGATGTTCTTTGCCCAGGACTCAGTAATTTACCAAAGAAACATAAGTTAGAATGGGAAATCACTTGTCTCCCAGAGCTTCAACATGTAAACATTTTAAAGGACCAATACAGCAGAAGACAAGGCTATCAAACAAGTGAAGCTATGGTCCCACAATTACAACCCTATAGGGACCTTGACTAGGCTTGGAAAGTTCTGCTCCCACTTTAATTTTACTCCTATTGATAGTGTAAACAAAAGAAACTGGGGAAAAAAGTGCTTCCCTTTCACCTCACAGGATTATTAAACACACTGCCTGCCCTGTGAGAAGGAAGCCCCCGAGCTGATTATGTTCTCATGATACTGTTAATATTGACAGGGCTCTGACGAACTGTCCAGTTAGGTGCTTCCAATAATTTCTTTAGATCAATAAGGAGAAAGTAAACTTGAGATAAATGAGGGAAAGTTGTACTGCTTTGATAGAGACTGGGGCAACTCTTTCTACATTGAATCTTACCTTAATATATATGAAAAAATTCCTCAGAGTAATAAAAATGTCTTCACACTGGGGGTTTCCAATCAAGTTCAAAGACTTCCTCTATCTCAACCCATAACAGTTACTCTTGGTACCTCCTGTGAAGGTGATACCTTTTTCTAATGTGATACTGCCCCTGTAAATTTCCCAAGGACTGACTTGCTTTCCCAAGTGGAAGGTCAAATTACATTTTCCTCAGGAGAAATAACCTTAGAAACCCCCAGATTCATCAGACACTGTAACATCATGTGTTTCCCAGGTCCAGAGTGATTGTGCTGAGGAGACTATTTAAGACCATAAAAATATAAATATTATAGATAACTCTGAAAACCCTGACACTTTATGGACCTCTTCTCCCATAAATATGAGAAAAATCAAAGTGTTCAGCCTATTAAAATTCAAATTGATCTTTAAAAACCACTTTCTGAATTACCTCAGTACCCTTTAAAACCTGAAGCAATGCAAAGACTCATGTCTATAACAGATTTAATTAAACTGAAGTTTATCATTCCTTGCAACATTCCTATCCTACCTGTTTTGAAATAATATAGACACACAAGATCTCAGCATGATAAACAAAATTGTTATTCTTAGATTTCCTGTGGTATCAACTATACTAACTTAATCCAGGTGGTTTGTGGCAGCAGATTGGTCCTTCACTTCCTTATCATTCCTATAGACAAAGACAGCCAATATTTGTTCGTGTTTACTCAGAAAAATCAACATTAAACCTGGACAGTAAAACCTCTAAGATTTAGCAAAGCTCTTTCATACGTATCACAAGTTTTACATCAGCATTTTAAAAATCTACTATTCTCCAGAAATTCTACCCTGATTAAAAATATGTAGATGATTTTGCTCCATTGGTCATCATCCAAAGAGGATGAAATTGATTCAGTGTATTTGCTACAATAATTGGCTTACAAAGGCCATAAAGCTTCCCACAATGAAGTGCTATTCTCACAAGATTTGCTGATCACCTTGGTTATCATTTATTTGCACATGGAGCCTTTCTGTGTCTAGGAAGAATTAAAACTACCTAAAATTATCCTAAACCTATGACCAAAAGACAACTCAGTGGAGTCTTTGGACTTGAAGGATATTGTATGATTATAGGTTCCCATTTTTTAAATTATTATTATGAGCTTCTCAAACCTATAACTGACCTGAAATCAGTACTCAGGAACCTTTTTCTCGGAGAACAACATGTAAGAGGACTTTACTGGACTTAAACAGGCTTTGGAAAAATCCTCTGTCTTTTGGACTTTCTAAATATTCCAAACTCTTGACTTTGTCCATGAATGGAACAATCAGGCTTTAGACAGTCTCACTCAAGGACAGGTTAAAAAATCAGACCACGAGCTCATTATACCTTACAATTGGACCCTGTAGTTAGGCCACATTGAAGTCGTTTGAAGTAGTACCTGTAGCCACTCAAGTTACAGAATACTCCTCAAAAGTTATTCAAGGAAACAACTTATACCTACAAGTTCCCCGTGATGTGCAAAGTTTATTAAATACTTAACACATGCAGCATTTTTTAAGCTATCAGGTTAATATCTTTTGAGATTCTACTTCCGTCTCCTTCAAACATGTGTATTCTTTGCTGTAACTTTCTAAATGCTATAATACTGTTAACTTTACCTGACAAAGGAGAGACTCACAATTATACTGAATCGGTGTCTTAGAATCTAACTCCTACATCAGATTTACAAAAAACACCATTAACTCCCCTGGAAATGGTACTCTATATTGATGACTCCCGTGAAAATTTTCCTACTGGAAAACAACACACAGAGCATGCTGTTCTAACCCAACATGAATGACAGGAAAGGTGAGCATGCCATCAATCAACTTCAGATCAATCTGCAGAATGATTTGCCCTCACTTGTGCCTGTGGGAGCTAGCCAAAGCCAGAACTGTAAATATTTACACTGGTAGTAAACATGCGTTTGGAGTAGTGTATGATTTGGGACTGTCATGGAAACACGGGGGACTTTTAACATTGAGGGACATTCCTATGAAAGATGGACCTTCAGTTTGTTGGCATTCCTTCACATTATTGCTGCCTTCACAAGTTGCTGTTATAAAAATGCAACCTTATACTCATAAATCAGACTCCAAACATCTGAGAAAGACTGTGCCCAATTTTCACACTAAGGCTGAAACTCAGGGGACACTGACAGTCCTTAGGCTCTGTAACTTGAATGAACTCCGTACAGTTGATCCAAATCAAATAACTTATGACAAATTGCTTAATAAATAATGGCATGCCTCTGAAATGAAATAACAAGATTTTCATAATAAAGGTTGCAAATATAATACAAAAAAGAAAATTATGGAAGGCCCAGATGGTCACTTAGTCCTGTGAGTCATTGAAACCTGCTTTGTTGAAAGACCTACTTTTGGGCAGCTCCTGTGGCTTCATGGGTAGGGTGCCAGCCCATATACCGAGGGTGGCAGGTTCAAAACTGGCCCCAGCCAAACTGCAACCAAATAAAAAAAAAAACACAAACAGCTGGGTGTTGTGGTGGGTGCCTGTAGTCCCAGCTACTCGGGAGGCTGAGGCAAGAGAATCACCTAAGCCCAGGAGTTGGAGGTTGCTGTGAGCTGTGACGCCACAGCACTCTACCGAGGGTGATAAATTGAAACTCAGTCTCTAAAAAAAGAGCTACTTTCAGAGACTCATCATATGGAATTGAAAAAATGACACACTCATGAAAAAATATTGGTAGAAGGGATTGCTCCAAGGTGGGTAGGGTAGGAACATATATAATCAATATTTAACTTGTCAGACTTACAATCCTGGAAAGACATTTAAAGTAGCCCCAGGAACAATTCCCCATCCACCGGAACCATTTGAACTTTAGAGATGGATTTCATTCAATTACCCACCTTTACAAGTTATCAACATGTAGTTTAATAATATGGTCACTTCCAGAATAGAGAGAAGTCTCTCCTAGCTGAAAGGCTGGTGCAACCACTGCAAAAAATAAATTATTAGAAAATATTTTCCCTCTTTGGTGAATACCACACAAAATTTCCAGTGATGGAGAATCTTATTTTATCGAACAAGTTACACAGTAATTAACCAAGGTCATTCAGAAATTATGGAATTACCATTGCTCTTATCATCCTAAAATCTGCAGGAAAAGTTGAACATATCAACAGTCTTTTAAAATACGCCCGATAAGAGTAACTGAAACCCCAGATTACCTAGACCTAAGCATTCCGGCAGCCCTTGTGTCAATAAGCTGAGGCAAGGGAACCACCTAAGCCCAGGAGTTGGAGGTTGCTATGAGCTGTGATGCCATGGCACTCTATCTAGGGCGATAAAGTGAGACAAAAAAAAAAAAAGAAAGAAAGAAAGAAAGCAAAGAATTAAGTTCACAAAATACTATGATGTCATTAGTTTTATTTAAATAAAACTCTTATTGTCTCATAAGTTCAGAGTTAAACATTCATTACTATGGTCTCGAGTTGGGCCTGGTGATGCACACTTTTAATCCCAGCTACTCAGGAGGCTAAGGTGGGAGGTCCCTTGAGTCCAGGAGTTTGAGACCCACGTAGGCAACATGGCAAGCCTCCGTCTTTTAAAAAATTATATGTTTTCTGTTTCCACCTTGGAACTAACCTGTCTTTTGCCTTTTCTTGGTATAAAATCAAGGACTAATACCCTTAGTGCTCATAAAGCTTGTTAAAGTAATTCCCCTTCTCTAATTTCATGTCTGTGTGAGGCCTGGTTTTCTTTATATTCTTCAACTAAAACAAGGCATTGCAAGAGAGTGAGGACAGAAGCTGATGTGAGACTCTCCCATTTACTATTAAGTGGATGTTAAAGACATTTGAACAATTATAAAACAATGCCGATCCTTTTACTATTTTCTTTTTTTTTAGGAAGCATGCATTTTTAAAATGAAATAATTTGTTCATAATAACATGGAGTGGCTTTGTTATTATTTTAAATGATTTAAAAAAGAAATGCTTCTAAATGTTCTTTTTTAGTTTTAATATGGTAAATATCAATTGATAAAGCACACATAAGCAAAAGGTCTTTGTTGCTCCCAGTTATCCTGAGTATAAAAGTGTCGTGAGACCCAAACGTCTGAGAATCACTGAAATGCAGGGCAATGGGGCTTCTGCCTGGACCTAAATGGAACAGCCAGACTCCTTGAGATGCTTGATGGAGCTGCCTAGCATCACAGGATTGGGGGATGCTTTGGAAGAGTTTCTACTAAACTGCATTTTGAACCCACATTTTTGATCATAAAAGCACTCATTGGAATTGCAATGCCTTCCTTCGTCTAAACTCACATCCCACTAGGTCAGTGACAATCATCATGCTGCAGCTCCCCTCCCCTTTTCAATTCAGTGTTTACAAAGGCATAGAACTCATCCTAAAATAAAAATTACCAGTAAGTCCCTCTTTATAGCAAGATGAAGAGAGCTGCACATGGTCTGACCACCAGGAGAGTGGCAGCTGCAGAGACAAAGGCAGGGAGGTGAGGGGTGGTAGGGAGGTGAGTGGGAGACAGGGAGGTGAGCGGGAGGCGGGGAGGTGAGTGGGTGACGGGGAGGAGAGTGGGAGGCAGGGAGGTGAGCGGGAGGCAGGGAGGAGAGGAGGAGGCAGGGAGGTGAGTGGGAGGCAGGGAGGTGAGTGGGAGACAGGGAGGTGAGGAGGAGGCGGGGAGGAGAGCGGGAGGCAGGGAGGTGAGCGGGAGGCGGGGAGGAGATCGGAAGAGCGTCGTGTAGGGGAAGAGTGTAAGTCCTAGGGTTGGTGGGGGGGGGGGGGGGGGCGGGGGGGGGGGGGG
>CAUYQV010113268.1:0-14975 GCA_963574575.1 Galagoides demidoff
GGCGCCTGTGGTCCCAAAGCTACTT
Source organism: Galagoides demidoff (assembly GCA_963574575.1). NCBI lineage: Eukaryota > Metazoa > Chordata > Mammalia > Primates > Galagidae > Galagoides > Galagoides demidoff. Next base: position 26 of record CAUYQV010113268.1, read on the forward strand.
GGGAGGCAGAGGCAGGAGACTCGCTTGAGCCCAGGAGTTGGAGGTTGCTATGAGCTGTGATGCCATGGCACTCTATCCAGGGGGACAGCTTGAGGCTCCGTCTCAAAAAAAAAAAAGAAAAACTTGTGCAGAGACATTGGTTTCCTCATGTGTGAGGTGGGAACCAGCTCTCTCTTGCAAAATTGTTGAGTGATACTTATTTGTATGTCCGGGATTATGGCAGCGTTACTCACATCAGCTAAAAGGCAGAGGCAACCCAAGTGTCCATTGCTGGTGAATGGATAAACAGAATGTAATACACACATACAGGTGTATAAAGTCATTCAGCCTTAAAAAGGAGGGAAATTTGGACATGTGCCACCACATGGGTGAACGCTGAGGACATTATGCCAAGTGAAATACAATGGTCACAAAAAAGGCAAACGCCGTATAATCCCACTTACACGAGATCCCTGGAGTAGTCAAATTCACAGAGACAGAAAGTAGAATGTGGTTGTTAGGGGCTGGGGGAGTGAGGGGTGGGAAGTTAGCGAGTGATGGATACGGAGTTTCAGATGGTGACAGAGTTTTGGGGATGGATGGTGGTGATCGTTGCACAGCAATGTGGATGTACTTGTACCACCGAACTATACACTTCAAAGTGGTTAAGATGGTAAATTTTACATTATGTGCATTTTATCACAGTAGAAAAAAATCAGAAAAATTGTGAGCAATTCAGTGGCGTCAAGTAGGTAAAGTGGGTGCGTGTTGGTGTCTGCTAAACAGTGACAGCTTCCACTCTGGTTGGGACGTGGTATTTTAATGGCTCCATCATAGCCGGTCACGTGGCCATAACTTGTTTTTTTGTTGTTGTTTGACGTGTGTATTTCTTCGCTGTACTCCACCACTGTAATCGTGACAGAGTGAATGTTTGGTGCGCGTATGTATCTTTCTCTTTATTTGTGGTTAGATTTCCTGTATCGCTTAAGCAAGGTGGATGAGTATCTTTGGTGTCTCTTAATCCATAAGCCATCAGTGTTTCAAACCACATTTATTTAATAGCAATCTTACCCCCTCACTAGCCAAGTAAGGGCGCATTTCACTGCATCCTCACCAGCACTGGGATGTTTGTAAGCAGTTTTATGAAACGTAACAAGAGGTGGTATGTTAATGTTTTAGCACGCACTTACTTTCTCTTGTTGGCATTTCGCATGTTTTGATTTAACATTTATTTCTTCCTATGTGAATAGCCTGTTTACATATTTTGCTTCTATTTATATGTGATTTCAATGCTGTGCATGCCAATTACATATGTCCTATGTATAAAATATTTTTGCTGGCTCGGCTCCTGTGGCTCAAGCAGCTAAGGCGCCAGCCACATACACCTGAGCTGGCGGGTTTGAATCCAGCCCAGGCCCACCAAACGACAATGACGGCTGCAACCAAAAAATAGTCAGGCATTGTGGCAGGCACCTGTAGTCCCAGCTACTTGGGAGGCTAAGGCAAGAGACTCGCTTGAGCCCAGGAGTTAGAGGTTGCTGTGAGCTGTGATGTCACGGCACTCTACCCAGGGTGACAGCTTGAGGCTCTGTCTCAAAAAAAAATTTTTTTTTTGCCGTTTTTATTAGAGAGATTTAATGCTTGTGTGGTTGAATCACTTACTTTAACATCTTATTACTTTATAATTTGAAATGTTTAAGTAGATCTAAAGTGATCTTCAGTAACACTGAAGATTGTTATACTTCATGTTCTTTCCAAACTCTCTCCTCCTGTTCTTTTCATGTCTGTTCAGAGGCTAATGTGAATGACCATAGTATTTGAATTAAAACTGTGTGGACTAATCAATTAATAATAACAGATAAGTATAATCAATTAATAGCCCATTATAAAAAGGACATGACAAAAAAAAAACAAAGAAGAAATTAAAATTACTAACAACCATGAAATGTATCTTTTACCATTTATTTTAAATAAAACAATGGGATACTATCTTACAGCCATTAATTACTAAGGATTAAAAACATTGGTGACTGAGGCTTGCCCCCAACTGTGATGCCAATGGAGAGAGAAAATCAGGCCAACTTTACTGACAAGCAGTTTGGAGCCTACATTGAGAAATTACAAAGTGTTCGTAAACGCTGATTTAGAAATCTCCCTTATATAACTGTAGCTTGAGGCAGCCTCAGAAGGATGGAAAAACATTGACATTCATAAAAATGTTTCCGTGTGCTCATTGGCAGGGGATGATTGAATAAGTAGCTGGCCAGCCATCTGATGCAGTGTTATGTAGACATTATAGACGGTGTTTTCTAAAAATTTCAGTGACGTGGGGGAAAAGGCACAATACCCTGGTAAGTGGGAAAAACATGCCGTACCAATGTAATGGAACAAATTGTGTGTGCGCGTCTGGAATGTGTCCAGAAAGAGATGTGTAAAAAACATTGATAATGCTTTTGTGGCAGAAGTATAGGTGATTTTTTTTTTTTTTTTGCAGTTTTTGGCTGGGGCTGGGTTTGAACCCGCCACCTCCAGTATATGGGGCTGGCGCCCTACTCCTTTGAGCCACAGGTGCCGCCCAGATTTTGATTTTCTTTTTAATACTTCTTCACATTTTCTAAGCTTCAAAGTATTTGCCATTTTTTTCTACAATCAAAATAATTTTAAGTATTAAAAATTAAAGATAATGATATTAAAAAAATAAAAGGTAATGTCTTTTTTGGACACAGGTTTCAAATGTTCACCTTGCTCTCGTTCCTTTTATGTTTTGGATAGAACTGTGGACAAGATGTCAGAAAGTATTTTTTTTTTCAGGTTGTGGTGCTTTGTGACGTTGGGCAAATCTAACTTTTTTTGTCTCTCAGTTTTCTGGTTTTCTGTCTTTTCTGCCTATCCCATTGGCCATTTGTGATCCTGAAAGCGAGATAACAAATATATGGGAAGAAACTTTTGCCAACTGAGGAGAAAGTTCAGGGGAGCCCCAAATTGCCCTCATATTCATTAGGGGATAGTGATGGGTATGAGTATTACAGGGGAAGGCTATTGCTCAGAATCAGCTAAGGTCAGAGATGCACAGGCAGGAGTCTGGGCAGGTTCCAAATATTTCTGTTCTCCTGGTTTTTTTTTTGTTTTTTGAGACGGAGCCTCAAGCTATCCCTCTGGGTAGAGTGCCATGGTATCACAGCTCATAGCAACCTCCAACTCCTGGGCTTAAGCGAGTCTCCTGCCTCTGCCTCCCAAGCAGCTGGGACCACAGGCACCTGCCACAACACCCGGCCATTTTTTGGTTGCAGCCATCATTGTTGTTTGGCGGGTCCAGGCTGGGGATTCGAACCCGCCACCTTAGGTGTACGTGGCTGGCGCCTTAGCCGATTGATCCACAGGCGCCTGCCTCTGTTCTCCTGTTTTATGAATTCAGAAGTATAAACCTCCTGGTAGATAGAGAAGCTTGCCTGAGCTTCATTCTCTAGAGCAGCAGTTCTCAACCTGTGGGTCAAGACCCACAGGAACTGTATTAAAGGGTTGTGGCATTAGGAAGGTTGGGAACCACTAGTCTAGAGTTTTTGTTGTGTCTCCATTGTGCAGACATGATTCACTGATCGCCCCCCATGGTTGAACTCAGACTCCAGGGCACTGATGCCAGGTTATCTAGAACCCCCACCCTAATCCACATGGTTGGCCCCCAATTCCCTAAGAGTATTGGGTGTGGCTGGCCCTATCTTACGACCCAGTGTGGCCAGCCCCTGCCCTAAATAAGACATTTCTATTGGACGTGATGTAAATCATCTCCCAGGATCTGAGGACAAAGGCCAGACCTCTCTTTGGTCAAGGCCAAATTCTTCACTACACATAAGGTTGCCGAAAAGAGATGGAAAACAAATTTAAATATAGAGATGATGTCATTAGGAAGGGGTCTTTTATTTACCGTGATCTAAGACTGTAAAATAAGGCACGAATTCCACAGGGACAAGTGGCACTGCAAATGCCCACCTCCTCATCCCACAGAACCTTTGGGGCCACCCATGGAAGTGCACCTGCTCACAGCGGGTCCTGCAAAGAGATGGACGCTGCAGAGTAGTTGTCTACTGTAGAGACGAATTAGGCTGAGGAGACACTTACCGTCCCACTGGGTATTTGCACCTGACCCTGGCCTCAGTGTTAACAGCACAGCAGATATGTCCCTCTGTTAACCAATTTATCTGACGTGAACGAGTCATCAGCCTGTTTTTTCTACTGGGTTCCCTATCTGGCTCCGTCTCACTCTAGTACAGCTGAGCTTGCTGCATACAGCATGGGGTGCTGATAAAAATAAATTGGCTCACTCCCCTTTGCCGAGTTTCAAATCTCCAGCGCTATGTCAAGTTGGACCCATAAGGTTTCATAAGAGTGAGACAGAAAAACGAAAACCCACATTTGTTTGTCCATCAACTTAAAAAAAGGTGTTAGAGCACAGTGTGGACGTCATCATGGCAGAAAGCTCACTGGAGAACTGTAGGTTTTTATGGACAGGGAGCCCGCGGCAGAGACTCAGGACGAGCCTGGTAGCTAATGTCCCGTCATGTTTACCCCCTTCCTGCGGAGGGGAGAGTTGTAGCTTCCATCTGTTGGTTTTTTAGGAACAGATAACTTGCCGTAAATTTATATCGTCAGTAAATTTTGGTTGTACGTTCTGTTTCTTTCAAGAAAAAACTGGCCATGCCGAAGTCATCCGAGTCGTGTACCAGCCAGAGCACATCAGCTTTGAGGAACTGCTCAGGGTCTTCTGGGAGAATCACGACCCGACCCAAGGTAGAGTGATGAGTGAGCCAGTATTTAATTATCTTACTAATTACAGCTGGGATAATTAGTGTTTGAGCTGCATGGAAGAGATGAACCTTGAAATCACACAGGAGCTCAAGAATATGATTGCAGACATTTATTGACGGAGGAGAGGAGGGGCCGGGGAGGAAGGGGGTGAGAGAATAAAGGCGCAGCCACTTTCAACGCCTCTGCCCCCCTTACAGCTGTCAGGGGTGGGAAAATTCCCACAGAGGAAGATGCCAGACAATAGCGATCCGTTCACCTTTGATTATTGCATTATTCCTCCTTAATGCAGTCTTTTGTCTACAAAATTAAAGTGTCTTTCCGCAGCCCCAAAGTTTTCCTGATTTATGGTTCCTTTATTTCTCTGAGTTTAGCCTTTCTCATCTTTTGACGTTATCAGGTTTAATTTTTTTAAAACGTCTGTGGGTGATAAATAAAAGAAGGAACATGGAGGTGAAATGCAGTCTTCAGCAGGTGCACAATGCTCCAGTTATTTCACTATTTCATCGGTCTTCTTTGGAATTCGTTATGTGGCGATATTAATATAGTTGGGCTGTAAACAGTGGTGGTCAGAAATCTTATTTGAGCGCACACACAAGCAAAAACTTCCATGTCGGCAAATATCGTTGTAATTTTCAATAAGAAAAGCAATTTTCCGATCTTGCCCTAACAGCCTCACAGGCCCTGCTTTGCCCGTGTGACGATCTGATAGTGTGACGCTGATGAACTAAAAAGTTCTGTATAGTAGATGTGATTTTTCACAAACCCTGTTCATTTAGCAATTAGTCTGTTTGACAAAAATATTTTCCTTCTGGTGCCAGGTTTTCGTGTAGTGCGGGGTTGGCTATTTCCCGATGAATGGATGTGTTTTTCCAAATGCACATTGACGTTCGTGGTAGGATCTTGATGGCGGTGGGTCCTGAGTGCTGGTACCAGGGTGATCTGCCAGAGGGCAAAGGTCAGCGATCAGAAATGATCGATGGAGACACACCTCGGGGAGCGTGGGCAAGCCTGAAGTCACAGGCTTCCCCAGTCAGGTGTGTGGCTATGGGTCTGGCCAATCAGAATGTGGCATCTTGATGGGATCTCCCGAGGCTCGGCCTTGGCAGAACTGCAAAGGGCTGTCATCAACTCTGCTTTCCTCTCTTAAATTCTTACCTATGTTTTCACATCTTTACCAGCACACACCTGTTAATTAGGTTGCTGGAACTGGCCTGTGGATCTCAGGGGGATATGAGCTTTAAAAGAACCTTAAAAAAGCCTGTTGTTCTCTCCCAACCCAAATATCAAGTTAGTCTCAACTGTGCCACAGTCTTCCCCTCCCCACCACCTCTTTGAAAGTCTTGGCCCAGTCTGCTGGGGCTGCCATGGCCACGTATCATGGACTGAAGAAATTTATTACCTCACAGTTCTGGAACGTAAGATCAAGGACTGGAAGTCCAAGTTCAAGGTGTCTAGGGTTGATTTCTTCTGAGGCCTCTTTCTGTGTCTGACGGATGGCAGTCTTCTCCCTGGGTCTGCTTGTGTGATCCCTTGGCGCTCTGTGTCCACATTTCCTCCTCTCATGGGGATACGGTCATCTTGGATTAAAGCCCACTTAACTTGAACTCGTTTCACCTATTTAGAAACCCTATCAAAAGACAAATACCATCACCTTCTGTGGTGCTGGGGGTTAGGGCATAGATACATGAATTTGGAGGGGTTACAACTGAGCCCAAGAGACTGCCCAGTATTGTAACTTTGTTTACTCTTCTTCCAGAGGTATTTTGAGTCTAAAGGGGCTCCTAGACTTATCATAGGCTAGAAGAGATTTTTAAGATCACCTGGTTAAATGTCACAGACTAGTGTCTTTGTGTCTTCAACGTTAAGCAAAAAGACGAAATTGCTCATGGTGGAGTTTACAGACAATGGAGTTTGATTGTTGAGCAATACATTTTCCAAGTGATCTATTAAACAAATTACACATGTAGAAGGTTTTATTTTCACACTGTCATTTATCCATTCCTTGTAGAATAGTCCCAGATGCAGTATATACTATTGTAAATATTAAATCACAAGATATATGGTCTTCCCACATTATTATTAGAATTACTGTTTTGGACAGCTCAGTGTCATCTCCTGTGGTAGCAATTTTTTGTTGTTGTTGTTAGCTCTGGAGGGTTTTCTGTGACCCTGTTGGAATTGGGCCATGCCATACTAGCCAAGGGGTGGTTCCATGAGGCAGGCCTGGCCAACCACAGACTCATGCCTTGTTGTCAAGAGTATTTGACCCAAGGATTGGCTGGTTAAACCAAGGAGGACCAATTAGAGTCCTTCCCTGGGACTGTTATATGAGAGAAAATGGTCTCCCTTTGCTGGGGCTGCCAAGGCAGAGGTGCTCTGTATGTAGCAAGGGCCTGTCACAAGGAGAAGCAAGATAGGAGGGTGACAGAGACAGGAAGAGAGACCCCATGGGAGACAGAGAGCCTTATGACCTCTCATGCCTACAGCTCCTCCTCTAGTCCCCAGAACTCCCCTTGTAGCTTCCCATGCTATGGGACTCCAGGGTACTTCTCCCTTTGTTTTTCTTAAGCTAGTCAGCTGAGTTTCTATTCTGTGAAACAACAACAAAAATCCTAACTAGTCCACACGATGCTGTGTTCGTGACATTCTGTAACTTTTAGTTAACTGTATTCATTTGGCTTTATAAATCTAAGGTCTAAAAGTATTTGATTAATAATTTATCATCAACTCAGATGTTGGGTGAAGGGCACTAAAAATGGTTTCTTTGAGACCTGTTAGTGGTTCCCTTGGTAACTGGGAATAAAGAATTGGGGTTCAGGATTTAGGAGATATGGCCCCCAAACATATCACACCTCCTCTCACTAGCTTTAAAGTCCTGGGAAAGACAGGCATTCATTTATGATGTTCATCTTATGTCTTCTCTGTTTGCTGGGCGCTCTGCTGGGTGCTACTCAATCACCAAGTTCATACGCAGAAATATCCAGCTTGGTCAACGCACATGGAAAATATGTTCCTATAGGAAGAAAATAATCAAATTCCAATGAACAGAGTTCAGATGCACAGGAGACCACAGACCAGAATGTAAACATGAAATCATTAAAACCAGTACGTCGTTAGCACTAGAATATTAAAAGCAAAAACTTTAGTTCAGAAGAACTCTGGTCCCAACAGATTCCCTGGAAACCCTGAACACATAGTTCATAGAATCACATAGTTGCGTGTAATTCTTCAGCTCTTTACCTGCAGGACGGGGATGCGGTGGGGGAGAACCAGCCTAAAAGTGAATGTGGCCATGGGTCACACACCACATATGACCCCTCTAAATTCTCTCCTTGAGGTTACATGGCAACTCTTGTCATATTTCCCAGTGAAAAGTAGCCCTGAAAAGATAGCTACGAACAGAGAAGAGCGGGGTTGCGAAGTCACGGAAGTGTCTGCTCCTACTCGGCAAATAGATGTTTCAGAAGACAACAGCATGTCGGATTTGGTGGTGGCTCTGTTCTGTGAAGTGATAGCCCATTCTGGTACCTTTAAAGAATAGAAGAAGTAAATACTAAGACTACTTGAGGATTGCTCTTGTCCATGCCAGAATCACTTACCAATACAAAGATAAAACTTGAGTCAAAGTTGAGAAGGCATTGTCCTTTGATTCTCCACGGAAATATGACTTGAGAAAAATGTATTTTAATTAGCATGTTGAAAGATTTTGGAGTTTTATCTATGAAGTCATTAAGGATTTCAAGGGGATGCTTCAATTTTTTAGTTATGATTTGCTGCATTTTGTAGTGTAAGCAGTAGTCTACAGTGATATTTGCAAATGTGGGTATACTTGCTGACGTCAAGGGTTTTACTCCAGTGGGAACAGAAGAATTTAAACTTAAAGTCCCCTTTTGATTAAATCAAATGTTCATGGTGTGCGCTAAACAGAGAAAATTCGGCATCTTCTTCAGCACTTCAAGGAACTAAAGCTGCTCTCATGGTATCTGCTCTGATGGGAAGGATGAGGCTCCCATGCACAGTCTGCCATTTTGAAAGGAGCAAAGCTGGTAAGAGAAAGATTGGAGAATGTAGGGTTCTTAGGGTGTAGGCGGGCCCAGAGCCAGTAATCAGGGAGTCCAGGAAGAGCCACCCAGTGGATTAGCTTCAGGGAGACCCACTTAGCATCTTTATACACTGGGCCAGCGAGTGGAGTACTCTTTTCTCTTAATTTGCCAATTATTACAAAACTTCTACTTTTGTTGAAACATTCAGTTACCACTGTTTAAGCTAGCATGTCCTATCACAGCTGTCTGTCTTACTCATGGGACACATATAGTTCCGCAGGCTTCCAGGGACTGACTGGCACGTGCCTGTTCCTGACCCACATGGTCCGCAGTCTCGCCCAGTCTCCAGATGACATTGCAGAGCCTGAGATTTACAAGATTTGGGTTCTGGTCCCAGTCCAGCAATCTTGGCCAAGACACTTACCCAGTCTGAACCTCCATTTCTCTCATCTGTGAAAAACGGCATAACAATATCTAGACTGGACTGCCCAAGAATTAAGTCGTGTGAAAATGGCGTGAAAATGCTACGTGTTATTACCATGTCTTTCTCAATGTGGAATGCCATTTCACTGGATTTTTACATTTATCTTTATATTTGCACTGCCCTTGAGTTCTTTCTGTAGGAAAATATTTGCTCTCCGTCTACTCAAGTGTGGGTTTTCTACCTATGGGATTCTTTTGTCTGTCATACTTGCCGGGAAGAGTTTGGCATTGTTTCATTTGTCACTCTGGACACTGCCCATGCTGACTGCATGGTGAGGCTGGGGGTGTCCTCAGTCTGAAGGCTCCTGGAGGTTGCTGCTGACATGGTAATCAAGAGAGGCTGATCTGGCCCCAGCCTCTCACTCCTGGCCTATGTTTAAGAAGCGTGCTTGTGCACAGATGACACAGTACAGTTTGTAATCCTGGCGTGGGCTGCAGGGCACAGAGCACGCGCCTTGGGCCAAGACGCGAGTACACAAGGCAGAGATCAGTTTTGTCTGACTTCCCCCCTAAGTCTGACTCCTTCATTACAGCCCGTATCGCTCTCCTGGATCCTTAGACAAGTGATAGTGACATTTGTTAAGCATCTTTTATGGGCCAGTCTTAGTGATAGGCGTTTTATTATTCTAATTGCATTTAATCCCCATCATAACCTTATGAGGTAGGGACATTGTCTTCATCTAAGGGAAGAGAAGAAACGAGACTCCGAAAGCCTCACCGTTGTGCCCACTGTGGACGGCAGTGTTTGGACCCAGCTCTGTCTAAAGCTCAAGTCTGTTTTCCTTCCTCTGCACTGGAGGAGTCTGAGCCTCTTGATTAGGAAGACCTCTTCCAAGGATAAACATTCTTATGGATCCCCCACATGTTTTGCCTTTAAAATCAAATACATTAAAGTTCTGCTGTGAATTTTATTGTACTTTAAATTGAATGCCCAATTTTATTAACCACCACAGCATCAGATACCTCTGGAAGGCTGGCACGCGTTCTGCAGCCTCTCGGCCTGCCTGCTGTCCAGTTGGTTTGGTGGGCCTCCTACAGTAACCCCAAGCCTTCCCATGGGACTCTGGCCTGGAAACTGCTCCCACACACTCCCCGGGAAGCAATAGCCTTCCTGCAGAGGCCTCTGGCTGAGATAGTGGGTTGACCCCAGGATCAGTATCCCCACTTGGGTAGTATTGGAATTTTAGCCAGTACGCAGCTACCAACAAAGACCAAATTCCCCAGACTCCTTAGCACCAAGTATGGCCAGACATCAGAACTCTTAACTACCGAGGCCTAAGTCAATGTGATGGTGTGAAGCTTCTGGGCTCTGTGGACTTGAGGGGAGGGGTGTTCTCTTCTGCTTCCTCCCTCTTGACAAGTTGGTGTGAGGGTGAAGCATGAGCCATCTCATACCATCTCATACAAGTTAGGGTGGGGCCAGGCCTTTGTAATAACAGAGCTGCAGGATAGAAGGATCAGTAGTCCCCACCTCAGGCTGGACTCTGCAGGCAAGAACTGCTTTGTTTAATTTACTGTTATTTTGGTTCATTTTAGGTCTTTTTGCCTCCTTTTCTACAGTAGCTGAACCTATATCCTAACTAACACCAACTATAATCTGGTGATGAACTCCCAGTCACCCCTCTGAAAACTTAATTAAAATGTGCCTTTAATTGAAATGTCTTCCATGAAACCTGTTGTTAACCGTGCGGACTCTGGGGTTAAAGCACTCATGGCTTTGAGGCAGGTCTGCCGTGCCCTTAGCCGTGTGGCCACGCGTCTTCTCTTCCTATGTAGTCCTGACTGCTGGGCCCCATGCAAACCTCCTACAAGCCTGACGGGCCCTTCCTGATCCATAACGCCCTGTTAAAAACACAACACAAAGTATGTCTCTGTCCTGCTTAAAACACTTTGTTGGTTGCCCAGTTTGGGGGGGGGGGCTGATATCCAAAGTCTTCATCATGGCCAACATTCCTGGGGTTAGCCGCTTGGCACCCCTCCTCCTACCTTGGTCCCCACCCAGCCTGTGCTCGCTGCACCTCAGTCACTGTGGCCTCGTCCAAGACACGAGCGCCCTCTTGCCTTTACCTCCTGCTCCGTCTGCCTGCAGCTCTTGGTGGGGCTGCTCCTTCTTATGGTTTAGGTCCCGGCTGAAGATGTCCTATCCCCAGCCACCGACCCCTCGTGTTTCTCTACCACTGCACTCTCCTTCCCAAATGCATCACGAGGAAGATTTGTCTATTTACTCGTTTCTTGCTCCTTCTCTGTAGCCTCCTCTAGAAGGTAAGTGTCGAGTTGAATGTTTTCTCAAACAGGCGAGCCAGGCTCTGTTTCTGCTTCTACGAAGCAGTTCCTACCCCCTGTGGGTGTCAGGACATATGCAGAGGAAGCGCCTGGGGACTGATGGAGAGTACCCTTGTACTCTCCCTGCCTGTGGAAGAGCCACGTCCACCAGCTGCTGTTTCTTTGTCTACTTCCTTCGTGAATCCCAGCATCTCCCTCTCATTTTGTCTCGGCTCATGTTTGCATTACCCCGATGGTTTCCTATTCTCTGTCCGTAGCCTTTATCCTCAATCAACTCCTCATCACCCTTTCCCCTCCCGCGCCCACCCTCCACCTCCGATGCTAGACTCCCTTTGTCCTCAGAGACTTGGCCGGGCTTGTCCTGGTGGGCTGTGCTGCCTGTGCTGTTTCCCAGGACCCCAGGACTGCACACTCTGGCTGGCTGTCCCAGCTCCCAGAGCATTTGTGGGGGATTGTGTGGAACTAGACAACCCCTAAGGACTCCTCTCTATTCCGAGCCCCTGGCCCCACGTGCCCCTCACCCCCTAACTAGAAATACATACTCAACTCAAAGCGTTGCTCCAGGTGGGTTGTTCCCAGGAGGTCCCCAGAGACGAGGGCGGGACTGGTCCCTTCCATCCTCAACAGGTCTACCAGCCTCTCTCCAGGTGCGCTCTGGAGAAGGGAGCCCTCTGTGCTGTCTTCTGGGAAACATTCATGAGAGGGAGAAAAATCCTAGCCTCCTTCTGTTTCCCGTCAACTTGGCAATTAAGTTGCTGGTGTTCATAGATTTGAACTTGCCAAATTAATATCTGAACTTGGTCATGCTGACCCTTTTTAAGTTAGTTTAAAAAGAAAAAATAAGTCACCCGTTTTGAAGGACTATCCTTTTTTTAGACCATGTACAAGGAATCTATCATCTGCAAATAATTAGACAGTGGGAATTATATTGTATTGCTAATGAGCAGATGTGCACACTTATAGTGGAGGAACAGCTGCACGAATACAAAATGCAGAAACGACCCAAACCCAGCATTATGAATTCTGAAAGGGAGTTCATTCTTTTAAGAATTTCAGAAACAGGGAGGAATGAAACAAAGAATTTAACTGATATTTTTCTTTATTAATTGTTCTTTCAGTCACACTTTCCCTTGCATAAAACATTATCATTCGTGTACATGGTATCATTGCTATTTGCAGAAGTGTTATTTGCACTTGCAAACCCCTCTCTTATAGAAAGCTTGTATTTATAATAACATCTTCCCTTTGCCTTTCTAATGTCGTAAGGGTTTGGTGCCTCTAAAATGAATGAAAGAGTCTTACTGGGAGTCTTTTTGGGGCCGAGCATGGTACTTAGCTGCTTAAGTGTACATAATCCCATTTGATCCTTAAAGTAACCAGTGAACCTGAGACCCTTTTTATAGATAAACAAACAGGCCTAGAGACGTGAAGTGATTTGGCCCAAGCCAGTTAGTATATTATGTTACGGAGCTGGAATTTTGACCTCAGGGCTCAATTCTAAGCCTGTATTCTTCCGTTGGGTGGCCCGTGACACCACATTGTGACACAATACCATTAGCAGAAAACATGACCCAACATGGCTGGAAACAGGAGCACATTCTCCAGTGATCTTGACTTCCATGTGATGTTCATCGTACTTTTACAATCCTGTGAAGGATTTGCAAGATGAGGAAGTTCAAATAATCAGGCTTTTGAAAATTTTTAGCCAGGGAGAATTTTACTTATTTTAAAATAGTAATGGCTGGGTCAATATAAAATCAGTAGAAAGACATGAAGTCAGAAGAATTACTATACTTTACGTAAAAGAATACCAAGTTAGACAAGAGGAGAATCAGAGCTGGTAGCACTGGCAGGGACCGAAGTGTCCAGGATCCAGTAATGGCAGGTGAGGCTGTTCAGAACAACTTTCTCACTGAGAGCAACTCAGAATGTTGGATAAAATATGAAAAGGGGTTAAAAATCATCATGTGAAAGAGCTGACAAGATTATTAGGAATTGCCAGGTTAAAATGGAAAGGAACACAGGAAACCAGACAAGTAAGCAGAGGCTTAGCGATACCTTTGTGACAGCACCATTTGCAAACCCCAGCCAGTGTGAGTCTTGAAAGCCCGATTAAGGATTTAGAGGGGCACCAACACACTAGAGCCCTCGCCCTGGTGGACATAGGTAAGTCTGTCCCCTGCACCTGGGAAGATGCCTCCTTCTCAGTTGCACATTGACTATATACAAGGCCATGTCAGGCTCAGTGTGTTTCTAAGGGATTAAAATAATAGAGATTGTATTTTTCTCGCCATGATGCAATTATGCCTGAAATTGGTGCAAAAAAGATATTTAGAAAATAAATCCCCTTATGTTAAAAAATTAAAGAATTTCTAACTATCCTGTTTATCAAAGATAAATCATGATGGAAGTTAGAAAATATTTTGAATCAAATGATAATTATCACACATCAGAACTCACCAAGGCATAGGTAAGTCATAAAGGGGAATACAGAGCCCTCCATTCACATATCAGGGGAGGAGGAAGGCCAAGCTAACCATCTGTCTCATGAATTAAGAAAATCAACAACAAAATAAACCCATGCAGTGTAGAATAGAGAAATGATAAAAAGCAGAAATAAATTAAATGGGAAGCCAAGAATGAGCAGGAAGGATCAGGAAAAAAGCAAACAGTTGGTATTTCAAAATGGCTATGAAATTTTTAAAACTTGGGAGATTGATCAAGGAAGAAGTAAGAAGACACAGATACCCAATTTCAAGAATACAAAACGGGGCATCACTACAGATGCAGGAGACTACAGATACGAGGGGGGCCTTATAAGTAACTTTATGTCAATACATTTGACAAGTTAGATTTGAAAACATCGTTTAGCAAAACTGAAGAGACTACGATCATGAAGGAAATGGAGTCAGTATTTCCAAAGCTTCTCATAAAGAAAGCACTGGGTTCAGATGGCTTCATCAGTGAGTTCTACTGGTCTTTTCCAATCTACTTTTTCTCCACTTGCTTACTCCCTAGCTCTTATTTATGTTGGTTGGGAAAGAGGTTGGTGGATTATTTTTGTAATTGTCTTGCATTTTTTAAAAGAGAAAAACGTAGGCTTGGCGCCTGTGGCTCAAGTGGCTAAGGCGCCAGCCACGTACAACTAAGGTGGCGGGTTCGAATCCCCAGCCCGAGCCCGCCAAACAACAATGATGGCTGCAACCAAAAAATGGCCGGGCGTTGTGGCGGGCGCCTGTGGTGCCAGCTACTTGGGAGGCTGAGGCAGGAGACTCGCTTGAGCCCAGGAGTTGGAGGTTGCTATGAGCTGTGATGCCATGGCACTCTACCCAGGGGGATAGCTTGAGGCTCCGTCTCAA
>CAUYQV010113269.1:0-25218 GCA_963574575.1 Galagoides demidoff
CCCGGGCCCGCCAAACAACAATGATGGCTGCAACCAAAAAATGGCCAGGCGTTGTGGCAGGTGCCTGTGGTCCCAGCTACTTGGGAGGCGGAGGCAGGAGGCTCGCTTGAGACCAGGAGTTGGAGGTTGCTATGAGCTGTGATGCCATGGCACTCTACCCAGGGGAATAGCTTGAGGCTCCGTCTCAAAAAAAAAAAAAAGAGTATTTTACCTTCTATCACACATTTATGTGCACATTTGTATCTCATGCTAGGCTATAAATTATCAAAGAGTGGGGAGTTTGTGTTTATTGTACAGTATATACATTTTGTCCATTTTAGTATCTCTCAAAATATAAGAATGTAAGAATGTTGTTGAATTTATCTAGATTACCTTTTCAGCCTGTCACATTTTTTTCTCAGTCCTCCAGTAAGTTATTTTGGAGTATAGTTCCAAATCAGAACACTGAAATGATGCTATTCCAAAAAAAAAAAAGGCAAGAAAATTAATCCTAAATTAATAGATTAATCTAAAATAGATTAATCCTAAATCTATCCTCTGACTGTATGCATAGTATTTCATATAGTAAGAAATCCAGTGATTTCAAGCATTTATTTTATACCAGCAGATCAAATGGTAACACAACTCTGTCAGGAATAAATTTCCTAGCCACCTCTGGTAAATCTAGCAAAAAGGGGCACCTGCTGGGCATGGGCATGTCAAGGAATCCGATAATCTTCTCTGTGGAGGTAACATGAGTTAATCCTTGCCAAACCTGAAAGCTAGTCCGGCTCTCCAATACCACCTACAGGAATGGAGGGAAAAATCAGAGAGAAAAGCCTAGGTTAAGCCACTTCAGAACAGTTACAGTATAACATAATGAAACTATTCAGCTGAACTCTGACAGTAACTATCCATGCTGCCCAACACAGTCCTGGCAACCACCATCCATGCCTGTACTGACTGCAATTAGACTGGTGTCACAGGGGGTTAAAACATTAGGACCACTGACTATTTTCTTTTAAAGTGAAAAAGTTAGTCTTCAGTTCTTCCATACTATTCTTGGTATAAGTTCTCTTATACTAAGTTCTAAAGGTTAGTCAAAAAAATTCTGCCTGTTGGACCCTGGCCCTACTAAATCAACAGTCCATCAAATTTTTGGCTATCAATCTTTTGTCCTATGGATATTTTCATTATAAATATATTTTCAGCATTTGTGATCAAATTTCCTTTTTTTTTTTTGAGACAGCCTCAAACTATCCCCCTGGGTAGCATGCTGTGGCATCACTGCTCACAGTAACCTCCAACTCCTGGGTTCAAGAGAGTCTCCTGCCTCAGCCTCCCAAGTAGCTGGGACCACAGGCACCTTAGGTGTATGTGGCTAGCGCCTTAGCCACTTGAGCCACAAGCGCCGAGCCTTGTGATCAAACTTCAATGAAACTGAATACATTTTGTGTATTTTCTATAACTTAGCACTTTTACCAATTCAAGTTACAACTCTATGTGATTTAAAAAAAAAACACTTCCAATCTACAATTTGACTGTTACATGAACAGGTCCCAAAATTTATCAAATCCACACAAACTTTCTTGTTGAAAATCATCATTTTTGTTAATTTACTTAACAGCCTGTTATCTCTTTTAAGCACACATGTACAAGTCTCCAAAATTACTATGTATAACAAGGAAGAGAACTTCCTCTGATATAAATAATATATATAAGGAGATAAAGCAGTGGTTCTCAACCTTCCTAAAACCGTGGCCCTTTAATAGTTTTTGTAGGTCACAACCCATAGGTTGAGAACTGCTGAGATAAAGTGATTTTTCCCATGGTTGTTACACAAATTATAATCCAAAGCTGTTACTGATTAGGTAACCATATTTAACAAAATTGATATGAAGAGTTAACCAGTAGTTTAATGGAAACCTCTGAGCTTTATTAGATAGGATTAGCACATCACTGAGGCTAGAGGCGCACACACACACACACACACACATACACACTCTTCTGGTATCTCTACTGAGAAATCCAATAACTTGAAGAAGTTTTAAAAAAGGAATTTTAATAGCCCATTTCAAATTCCCTTTTACTTATTTTAGAATAAATTTCAGACTTATATTACTAAGCTATGTCTAATTCAATACAGAATATATCAAACCAAAGTCATCTAGTGAAGATAGTTACCCAATACAAAATTTAAATCTAAGAACTAACTAGTTAAGATTTTTCTGGTAAATTTTAAGTGCTGAAAGACAATGGCAGAAAAAAAATTAAATGGTTTTACATAAAAATAATAAAGCTAAATGTTGGTAAATCAGCTAATATAGGGAAGTCTCACTAATGAGATACTGAGATTAGAGGAATCTAAGGTACATGGTATAACAAACTGAGCCAGGAAGGAAAAAGGCATTTCTTCAATAAATAGAAAGCTAATTTGACAGAAGGCAATTAATCTAAGCCAGTGAAGTC
The DNA here is from genome assembly GCA_963574575.1 of Galagoides demidoff. Lineage (NCBI taxonomy): Eukaryota > Metazoa > Chordata > Mammalia > Primates > Galagidae > Galagoides > Galagoides demidoff. The sequence continues at coordinate 2,449 of CAUYQV010113269.1, forward strand.
CAACTGAATAAGAGTTTGTTGGCTCGCTGTCCATTGCTCAGTGGTTAGGGAACTGGCCATATGCACCAGGGCTGGGGGTTTCGAACCTGGCCCTGGATTGCTAAAACAATGACAACAATAACAAAAAAATAGCCAGGAGTTATGGTGGGCGCCTATAGTCCCACTTACTCGAGAGGCTGAGGCAAGAGAATCACTTAAGCCCAAGAGTTTGAGGTTGCTGTGAGCTGTGACATTCTACTGAGGGTGACAAAGTGAGACTCTGTCTCATAAAAAAAAAGGTTTGTTTACTCTCTTCTACAGAAGCTCCAATATTATGTGATATTACTAATAACCAAACACTCAATTCTGAAGACAACCTGCTCAGGTTCAATTGCCATGACCTAAAAAAACACCTTTGTCTTCAAAGAATAGGTATTATGAAACCAAACAAAACCATTCATTAAAACAAATATATTCAAAAGTACAAGAAATATAAAAGTACATGGAAATGTTTAAGAAACAAAATAGGGTAGGTTTTAAATATAAATAATAATATTTAGTATGAAAAATTCATTTTACCATTTTGACTACCTTAGGATTCCAATATCGAATTAAGTTATTATCAAAAGTTAATAAATCTAAAAACAGTGTTTAAGCCCAAACAGAGAACTTTTCCAAAGTCAGCAGTTCTCAACATGTGGGTTGGGACCCACAGGAACTATATTAAAGGGCTGTGGCATTAGGAAGGTTGAGAACCACTGTTCCAAGTAAATAAATCCAATCAGACAAACAAAAAACCCAAAACTCTTGTTTCTCTAAAAATTCAACTTTAACACTAAGAACATTTTCCATTGAACAAAGTCCACTAAACTTAATTACCAAAACAGCCTAAATTATCTTCAATCTCAGTCTCCTCATTCCTTTAGATCACCTTTACAGAGCAGATCAGCAGATCACTCCAAAACATGTTTTTTCAGTACAACCCCCCTGCTCAAAAAAACCTCAGTGCTTCCTACCCCTGACCAGACCCTCTATGCTCAAATTATTCAGCCTGGCTTAGTCAACCACGGCTATCCACAACATGACTTCAACCTCCACATGCGTCCTCTCCTTACTCTCCTTAAGGAACCTTCTCCAGTCAAATCATTTCACCCACAGAATATCTTGTACTTTCATAATTAAAATATTTTCTGCTTAAGATTAACACTGTGGAAAGCAAAGGAAAATCTTCTATACAAATTTATAAGCTAGTAAGAATGAAATGTATGCAAATCTTATTTAAGACAGTAATGTCTAGTGATTACTGAAAAGTGAAAAAAACGAAAGTTTAGTAAAGAAACAAACTCATATCTTCTCTCAATATTTTAATACACTCATGGCAATGCTTCCATTCCATTTCTGACTAAAAACGCTTGTGAAAGAACTGGTTCTGACAAGACAACAGATTTGGAAACCCTGAATAGTTTCCAAAAACTTAACTCATCTGATAATATTTTCTGATTCACCATCAGGGCCCAGTCTATTTCTAAACTATTAATATATCAGTAAGTAGTACAGGCTTATAGATTGCCAGTCCTTCCCAGGGAAAAGTACATCCCTAATTCGCCTGAGAAATTTTCAAAGACTCTTAAGTTGTTTTAAAGGTAAAATAATTATTCTCTTAACCATAAGTAATATATTCCAAAGTTTTGGCTAAGTATTTTTTTTTTTTTTAAGAGACAGAGTCTCACTTAGTTGCCCTTGGTAGAGTGCTGTGGCATCACAGCTCACAGCAAGCTCCAGCTTTTGGGCCTAGGAGCTTGATTCTCTTGCTTAAGCCTCCTGAGTAGCTGGGACTACAAGCACCCACCACAATGCTCGGCTATTTTTATGGTTGCAGTTTGGTCAAGGCCAGGTTCAAACCTGCCACTGTCAGTATATAGGGCTGGTGCCCTACTCACTGAGCCACAGTGTTGCCCAGGCTAAGTACTTTTCAACACATTTCTAAGCACTGAAGATATCCTCAACTTAAAACCTTAATTTACAAAAAAATACTAAGATAACTCATTTAAACCAAATCTCTGGATTCGAATTAACCAGAACATAATAGAATAGTTTCCCAAATCCTAAGTCCCTTTGCTAAGACATTTACTTTCTGTGATAAAATTTGTGAAATTTAAGAAAATCTCTTTCATAAAAAAGAAAATACCAACACCAAGACTCAGATTAAAATTTTCAGGGGACAAAGAAATGGAACCTACAATAATCAGTTATTTACTGGAGACTCTGACAATCATATACAAAAAAGTGAGACCGCACTGGAGATACCAGATCATCACTGCATAATACAAATAGCCCTTGAACTAAGAGATCAGCAGCTTCCTGAGCTATGAGAGATAACAAAAGGGTTATCCCTGTGTAGCTTATTATCAGGACTACAGCAAAGACAGAAAAGAAAACAGAGGAAAGAAAGGAGCAGAGGGGTGAAGGGAAAGGCCAGAGAAAAGGAGAGAAGGGAAGAGAGCTAAATGTGTAAGAAAAGAAAGAGAAGGAAGAAAAATCAACAAAAACAGAACATGTTATTAAGGTACAAAGAAGCTACAATTGTCTAAGGGACATTAGTCCCAAAGGTAATGTACCACTGAGACTAAACACCTCACAAGTAGCTGCTCAAGAAATCATTATTTAAGAAAGTTTTACGAGAACCACTCTTCTTAGAAAACTCCCGCCTCTGAGATGAATTGAACCCAGAATCTAATCTACCTTTCTCTAAATATTCTCAAACTATATTCCTTTATCACATTTTGTAATAATCCTGTAAATTTTTAAGTTTTATTTTTAAGAGTTTTAGCTAGACTTTGATGAGCTTTCAACCTAAGTCTATATTAACATAACCTGCAATCCCCTCAAGTGAAGCACCATCACTAATACTGGTTTTCTTTTTAAATAAAATAACTTCTGGTAATGTATATAACACCACAGAGGAGAAAAATCTTCTTAAAAAAAGGAGACTTAAAAAATAAAGCTTCTCAAATAAAATAGTATCTCTTCATCTGGGTACCTATGAAAGTCATGCAAGATATAGCAAACAAGCATTTGTTTTTAAAAGGAATAAGACTAATAATAGAACTGGTGAATGGGCCTACCAACTATTGGAAGTATAAAAATTATTTCATGGTGAGGAACTTAATAAAAATTCAAAGTCAAGAGTCAATGAAATATCATTAAGGGCAGAAGATAAAAAAATTAATTAAGATTTTGCTTTTGATCTCCTAAAGAATGAGCTATACAACACACACACACACAGAGACATGATTTTCCCATTGCTTGGTCTCTCCAGCACAGAAGGGCATCCTTGCTTATTGGACATCCTCAGAAAGCTAAGACTCAGGGCTGAGGGGGATATGAGTTTGAAACTCTGAAACCACAGACTCCAATCGTATCTTCAGATTATAAGGAAGCTCATGTAAGCTTAGACTCTCTAACTCCAGAATATATTTTGACATCTGTTCACTGGGAAAAGGCATTTCTCACAACTGAAACACACCATGAAAGTTTTTTTCAGATAGTAGCTAACTATGAGGTAAATGCATAATTTAGTCAGAACAATTTCTGGCTCATACTATCTCTAAAATCTAAACGAGAGACTTGTCACTGGGAGGTTTGGTTCTTTGGATTTGGCTTTCTGTATGTTTTCTTTAATTGTTTATTTTCTCCTACTTTCCAATCACCTTATACTGCCACTGTCCTTCCACTCCCATCCTTTCTTTCCTCCTCTATATGTGCACAGACACATACAAAAAGAATATGAGTACCACTATGTATGTGCATACATACACACATACATATATATGCAGACACACACGGCCACAGCCCCAATATCAGAGTACAAAGCAAAGATGAAGACATAAATATTGCAGAATGGGAATAAACCCATTTATTCTTATGTCTAAGATAAAACTGTGGTTGGTAACCAGACTCACCAGATGGTTCTTCAGGCTCACTTTCATTTTCTTCCTCAGGTGGAGCTTGAGGGGGTGGTGGTGGAAGCTTCTTTTCTTTCTCTGCTTTAGCATTTCTCTCTTCTTCTGAATAATACTCATCTTCTGAGAGGTTGGCCAAGCTTTCATCCATCTCTCTGTACTCTACCTAGATGGAGATTATACCAGGGAAAGCTAAATATAGTAACCATCTAAAATCTGGGACTTTATTTGGAACCATCCGTGAGTATGAATTGCTGACCTCCAATTTTAAGGGAAAATAAGCATATAACAAGGACAAGCCAGCTTATAATAAGGAGTTATTAAAAACAAAAAACCTTCATGGAACAATCAGTTCAGGTTTAGCCCAATCTGTAACTTTTACATTGAAGCACTAACATTCCGATCACTGACTCGAAGGCTCTCTGCAACTCCTCAAGAAAACTTTTACCTGTGTATATTATACTTACATAATGAAAGTTTCAACAAAAGGTTAAAACAATCTTCAGTTAGACAAAAATATAGTTAACTAGAATATTAAGTCTGTCTACTGCTAAACCCATGCTTCTAACTACTCTTCCATTTCTAGAAAAGAAATGGGGTGAGGGGTGGGAAATAAAATTTATAAATAATAACATTCAAACTGAAACTATAAAAAGGTGCATTTGTTTAAAAAAAATGCACCTAAAAAAGTTGCAGGATGAGCAAAGAATTCTTTTTTTTTTTTTTTTTTTGAGACGGAGCCTCAAGCTATCCCCCTGGGTAGAATGCCAGGGCATCACAGCTCATAGCAACCTCCAACTCCTGGGCTCAAGCGAGTCTCCTGCCTCAGCCTCCCAAGTAGCTGGGACCACAGGCGCCCGCCACGACACCCGGCCATTTTTTGGTTGCAGCCATCATTGTTGTTTTGGCGGGCCCGGGCTGGGGATTCGAACCCGCCACCTTAGGTGTACGTGGCTGGCGCCTTAGCCTATTGAGCCACAGGTGCCGAGCCAAAGAATTCTTATCACAGCAATTAAGGAGTGAGTGACGTGGAAATGGAGGCCACAAGGCTTACTACTGATTTACACTAGTTATAAAGGAGAGGTGAGGAGGTCATTAGTAAAAAGAACGGGTAAAGAAGCACAGGACAAGAAAGATGATATTATGGACTAGTTGGCCAAAATGTATATGGTATTACAGATTGTCATCAACACTAAAACACTGTCAAGTTGTCATTGTGACTTCCACCCTAATAAAGATTTCAGGAAGTCATAGAAACTATAGTTCTCTATTATGGATTCAATGAAAAGAGTTTGTTATGAATTCAATAAAAGATAAAATAACTAAAACAATTTTATTAGATGTGGAGGTAGAGTGAAGACAACACTGTTTCCACACGTAACATACTTAATGTATTAGCTTTCCAAAATAAACCTAAATCATACAGATTACAGTGAATGTAATATGTTTTAACTTGCTGAATGTCTCTGAAATAGCTCCAGATGGCTGGCTACTACCAAATAGCCTTCTTCTTCTTTTAAGTGATAGGACCTTAAGATTTGGGGGATAGGGCGGTGCCCATAGCTCAGTGGGTAGGGCACCAGCCACATACACCCAGGCTGGAGGGTTCGAACCTGGCCCAGGCCAGCTAAACAACAGCTGACAACTGCAACAACAACTACAAAAATAGCCGGGCATTATGGTGGGCTCCTTGTAGTCCCAGCTACTTTTGGGAGGCTGAGGAAAGAGAATCGCTTAAACCTAAGAATTAGAGGTTGCTGCCAGCTAGGACGCTACAGCACTCTAGAGAGGACAACATAGTGAGATTCTGTCTCAAAGAAAAAGATTTGGGGGCTAGGGAATTGACTGGGGAGGTAGAAGAGTTTTACTGAAAACAGGGATTGAGTTAAACAAAAATTAAGACTAGGCCAGGCGTGGTGACTCAAGCCTATAATCTATCTCACACCACCACTGTGGGAAGCAGAGGCAGGAGAATCACTTGAGGCCAGGAGTTAGAAACCAGGCAGAACAACATAGTTGACCTCAGAGAGACCTCATCTCTACAAAAACTAAAAAAATTTAGCCAGACTAGGTGTAGTGGTCTGTGCTTCCAGCCCCGGCTGAGTTCAAGAGTTTGAGTTTTGGTTCACCTAGGGCACAATAGCCAGATTAACTTTCCAAACAACATATTTTCTGACAGTTTAAGAAATAAAGACCAAACTTTTCAAACTATCACAGAAACTCTGGCTCTAACAACTCTACCTTACTACTTCTCACTTTCTAACACACTAGTCAAAAAGTCCTCAATGTTGTTCCACTCACCTCTTTTTTTTTTTTTTTTTTTTTTTTTTTTTGACGGAGCCACAAGCTATCCCCCTGGGTAGAGTGCCATGGCATCACAGCTCATAGCAACCTCCAACTCCTGGGCTCAAGCGAGTCTCCTGCCTCCGCCTCCCAAGTAGCTGGGACCACAGGTGCCCGCCACAACGCCCGGCCATTTTTTGGCTGCAGCCATCATTGGTGTTTGGTGGGCCGGGGCTGGGGATTCGAACCCACCACCTTAGGTGTGGCACCTTAGCAGATTGAGCCACAGGTGCTGAGCCAAGACCCCATCTCTCAAAAAAAAAAAAAAAAAAGGCGGACACATGTAGTGCCAGCTACTCAGGAGGCTGAGGCAAGAGGATTACTTGAACCCAAGAGTTTGAGGTTGCTGTGAGGTAAGACGCCATGGCACTCTACCAAGGGTGACCAATTTGAGACTCTGTCTCAGAAAAAATAAAAATAAAATGAAATAAAAATTTATGAAAAGAATTGCCTACCTTTGAAGAATAATAAGGGAACTAGTTGATTACCAAAAAACTGGTTAAATCAGGAAAAAGAATCAAACATTTATCCTTTGTTAATCCTTTCCTATATGTACTAAACTACCAGGTAACTAGATAAGAGGTAAAGAAAGTACTTCCTTATAAAAGTATTCAAACTAATAAATGAAAAAAATAGAATATTCTATTATAATAGAATTAGAGTATCAGCATTTTCTAAGTCTCAGTGAATTAACAAATACAGCCATTAAGCATCAGTGAAAGGTTACATCACAGGGAAGGAAACATGTATTATGTATTTCCTATAGTCTTGAGAAAGAAATCAAAACTAAGTCTAATAGTTTTTAGATATAGCTACCAATTTGCAGGCAATGTAGATCAATATGCTGAATACAATCAGAAAAATCTATAGATTGTGAGAAACTCTACAGGTCAAAATAACCTAACTTCTTCAAGAAGTAAAAAAGAAACGAAACAGATGGAATTTATTAATTAAAAGAAATTAAATTTAATTAATCTTAACAACTATATGATCTTTATTTAGACATTAAAATTATTTTAAAGACATAAGGAAGTCATTACTATACAAATCAGGATAATAATAATGTGAGGGGGGTTTTAGGGTTTAGGGTCAAGTTCTATTTTTGACCTACATAGTAATTATAAGTGTATTTGCCTTTTTTTTTTTCCCTTCTCTTTTTTTTTTTTTTTTGAGACGGAGCCTCAAGCTGTCCCCCTGGGTAGAGTGCCATGGCATCACAGCTCATAGTAACCTCCAACTCCTGGACTCAAGCGAGTCTCCTGCCTCCGCCTCCCAAGTAGCTGGGACCATAGGCGCCAGCCACAACGCCTGGCCATTTTTTGGCTGCAGCCATCATTGTTGTTTGGCAGGCCCGGGCTGGGGATTCGAGCCCACCACCTTAGGTGTACGTGGCTGGCGCCTTAGCTGATTGAGCCACAGGCGCTGAGCCCCTTTCTCTTTTTTTTGAGACAGAGTTTTATTATGTCTCCCTCGGTAGAGTGCCATGGTATCACAGCTCACAGCAACCTCAAACTCTTGGGTTTAAGTGATTCTCTTGCCTCAGCCTCCCAGGTAGCTGGGACTACAGTGACTGCCACAATGACCGGCTATTTCTTTGTTGCATTTGTCATTGTTGTTTAGCTGGCCCAGGCTGGGCTCCAACCCACCACTCTTGGTGCATGTGGCTGGCACCATAACCACTGTGCTATGGGCGCTCAACCAGCCTTTTTTTCCTTAATAGACAGAGTCTTTCTCTGTTATCCAGGCTAGAGTGCAATGGCATCCGCCTAGCTCACTGCAACCTCAAACTTCTGGGTTCAAGCGATCCTTTCACCTTAGCCTCCTGAGTAGCAGGGACTACAGGTATAGTAGTCTCCACTCAGCTTAATTTTATTTCTAATTTTAAAGAGTAGAGATGGGATCTTGCTCTTTTTCAGGATGGTCTCAACCCTTGACCTCAAGTGGTCCTCCTGCCTCAGCAGCCCAGAGGGCTAGGATTACAAGTGTGGAGGCACTATGCCTAATGTCTGCCTTTTAATGTAGTAAACCATGTATTTGCTTCATGTGATTTTCATATCCATGTTTTATTTTATTTTATTTTATTTTTTGAGACAGAGTCTCAAGCTGTTGCCCGGGGTAGAATGCCATGGTGTCATAGCTCACAACAACCTCTAACTCCTAGGCTCAAGCAATTCTCTTGCCTCAGTTTTTCTATATTAGTAGAGACAGGGTCTCACTTTTGCTCAGGCTGGTCTTGAACTCTTGAGCTCAAGCAATCCACCCTCCTTGGCCTCCCAGAGTGCTAGGCTTACAGGTGTGAGCCACCATGCCCAGCCATGCATGTTTTATTTTAAAATGAGGAGTTTTTAGAGTAAAAAAGTATATACAACCACATTTTAAAAACTCTGCTATTATCTTAAAAAATCCAAATTTAAATATATAATCAACTTTTACCATGCTAATATGTAGAAATTAAAATACTTACTCCACAATATTCAAGCATGTGAATAATTTCTTCTTCATAAACTGTCTGGGTATAATATTGTTTTTCCAGTTCCCTCCAATTAATTGATTTACTCAATACACCCTGAAATAATAAACTAAATTAAGATCAAATCATACCATAAAGTATTTATACCTAATACTTTTATTATTATCACTGTGCACAAAAGAGTTAACATAGCAGGCTTGAGACGGCCTATCTTTAGAAAGGCCTGCTTTTAGGGTTGGCCCTTGATGTGAGTCTGGGAACTTGACTAGTAAACAGTTCTTTACATTAATGTGAAATTTTCCCTGAATGATAGAGTCACTGTGCCTCTATTGTTTTACATTGTTTGTACATTTTGCTAAACACTGGTTTCCTTTCACTTTTTTTTAAATTTTTTTTTACTTTTTCTATACTTGGCATGTACACGAACACTTGCTTTCCTTCTGGAATTTTAGTACATGCTAGGCAGAGGGTGTCTAAGTTACCGACCCCTGATAAAAACCCTGAATCCCCAGGCTTAGGGGAACTTCACTGATGGACAGCACCTCATACTTACTGACATAATTTATTACTGGAGGAATTAAATGTGAACTGTGACTCTCCATTAGGAAAGGCCTCTTGGAAACATGCTCTTGGTTTCCTCTGGACTTTGCCTTGTGTGCTTTTATCTTTTTATTGTTTTTGTTGTATTCTTTTGCTATAGTAAAGTCTTCATCATGAGTATCACTATATGCTGAGTCCTATAATTCCTCCTAATGAATTACCAATCCTGCAGGTGGTTTTGGGGACACCCCCCCCAAAAATTACCTTTAATTAAATATGGCTACCTAAATATTAATTATAACTAAATTACCGTAGTGAAGACCCCAGATGCTGTGGACCAGGACAGACATGGAATCAATGGCATGGGCTTAGGCCAGTTGGATACTGCTAAGGAAGCCATCTGTAATATGGTAACAAAGTTTAGAGAACTTATGTGTAAGGTTCTACTAATTATATTGAAAAATATTTATTTATTTATTTTGAGACAGAGCCTCAAGCTGTCGCCCTGGGTAGAGTGCTGTGGCCTCACAGCTCACAGCAACCTCCAACTCCTGGGCTCAAGCGAGTCTCCTGCCTCTGCCTCCCAAGTAGCTGGGACTACAGGCACCCACCACAACGCCTGGCTATTTTTGGTTACAGCCATCATTGTTGTTTGGTGGGCCCAGGCTGGATTCGAACCCACCAGCTCAGGTGTATGTGGCTGGCACCTTAGCTGCTTGAGCCACAGGTGCCGAGCCAATGAAAAATATTTAATGTTACCAAGTATTTTGTATAGTCAATAGTTGGTCAAAAAAACAAACATGAAATCCATAAACATTTCTAAGAATATTTAGCGATCTTGGTAAACTTCTAAAATCATAAATTCAACAATTACGACCGAGTGACTAATACATGCCATGTGAAGAACCATAACATATTTCCTGGCCCTCAAGGTACTAACTGCTTCAAGGAGAAAACAGACTCAGGCTGCAAAAAAACATTACTACAGCATAGTGAAAAGTACCAATGAGAGTTTAAAAGTAGTCTAGAAGTAAGACTCAAATCCAATGGAGCTTCTCATAGGAAGTAAGCTCTCTAGACCAGAAGGGTAAGCTATTATGTAGCTAGGTAGATGAAAGGGAATAAAGGGGATGCAATTACATAGCATAGCTAGAACCCAATGTAAAAGCAAGCTTTTGGCAGGTTTTGAGCAGGAGAGAGCTGAGATCAAATTTAGAAAGATTACTCTAGTTATAGTGTAGAAGAAAAATAGGGAAAAGATTAATGAGAAAAAAGACTAAAGACCAGGCCGGCGCCTGTGGCTCAGAGGAGTGAGGCACCAGCCCCATGTGCCGGAGGTGGTTGGTTCAAACCCAGCCCCGGCCAAAAACTGCAAAAAAAAAAGGGAAAAGACTAAAGACCCAGAAACCAATTAGGAATCTATTTTAGTACTACATATACTCTAAAAGGAAGACAAAAGTAAAACAGGTTGGTGGTACTGGGGATAAAGATAGAGATAAATCGTATTTTCTAATTTAGTTATCCCAACCAACTATAAAACTGGACATTCATACTTGAGACTTGGCGGCATCCTATCTTTTGCTTTTCTGCTACACACTGGAAGAGGAACTGTTGTCTTGGGCCACATATTAAATACACAAACACTAACAAAAGCTGACTGGCAAAAAAAAAAAAAAAAAAGATCTGTGTATACTTTTCACAATATTCAATACCATAGATAAGCAAAAACAGTCCTCAAATAATCTGCATGCAGCCCATGGGCCACAGGTTGAACACCCATGCTTGAAAAGTTAAATTTTATAGTCAACTTTTAATAAAATATTAAATCAAATATGTAAGATACAACTTTGGAGTAGTACAGTCAATGTCTACCTAAATCACACAAAAAACTAACACCATTATTTATAACTGGAGTGATAGTTTAGAATCTGTTTCTGATTCCTACTTTTACCAAAACTAAAAATACCCTCCATAATTGACCACCTCCCTACATTGACCATCTCCTTAAGTTGACCTGATTTTCATAGATCAGACATGCACTACAGTAGTCCTATCTCCTTACATTGGCCACCTCTATATGTAGACCAGTTTTTTTATAGTTAGTTAAATGGTCAACTTAAGTGAATTTTTAAAATAACCAGATCCCCTAGATCTTATAAATACAATCATCATTAAATATAAGTAGAAATGAAAAGGCTTACGTGTCCTCCCATGGATATTCCGGTCATTCCTAGAGGTCCATAACCCTCCCTCTCTAGCCAGTGCAAGAGAGCTGCAGATTCTAAAACAAGAGCTCCTCCCATCACAAAAAGGTCAGACACGTTTTTTAAGCTGGACCTTCTAGCCTCACGGAAACAAAACAGAAAATGATTTTATTTTATGTATTGACATTTTAACATAGGCATACTTACAACAGGCAGTCAGACTTAATGTTTCTCTTTTAAAGGACCAAACAGTAAATAGAATAAACTTAAGAATTACTGGGCTGCTAACATTATTGTACATACTGATCACCTAAAACATTAAAAAAAAAGTGTATCTTCTCTATAGCATAATCTTTACGGAAATTATTAGAACAGAATTTTTTTTTTTTTTTGAGACAGAACCTCAAGCTATCCCCCTGGGTAGAGTGGTGTGGCATCACAGCTCACAGCAACCTCCAACTCCTGAGCTCAAGCAAGTCTCCTGCCTCAGCCTCCCAAGTAGATGGGACCACAGGCACCCGCCAGAACGCCCGGCTATTTTTTTTTTTTTTTTGGTTGCAGCCGTCATTGTTGTTTGGCGGCCCAGGCTGAATTTGAATCCGCCACTTTAGGTGTAGGTGGCTGGCACCTTAGCCATTTGAGCCACAGGCACCGAGCCAGAACAGAATTTAAAGCAGGACTTTTTAAAGAAGCAATATGAAGAATTTAACCTAATACTAGGTACATGTATTACTTATTACTGAAAGCTTAAATAGGTTGCTTATTTTCATATAATACACAGTTTATGAATATAATAAAATATTGGAAAAAAATCAGGGTTTTTTTTTTTTATTTGTTTGTTTTAGAGACAGAGTTTCACTTTATCGCCCTCAGTAGAGTACTGTGTTGTCACAGCTCACAGCAACTTCCAAATCCTGGGCTTAGGCAATTCTCTTGCCTCAGCCTCCCAAGCAGCTGGGACTATAGGCACCTGCCATAGTGCCCAGCTATTTTTTGTTGCAGTTTGGCTGGGGCCAGGTTTGAACCTGCCACCCTCTGTATATGGGGCTGGCATCCTACCCACTGAGCTGCAGGCACCCTACCTGGAAAAAATCAGTTTTTATAAATATACATTCAATTTGTTTTTAGAAACTGATTTTATACAGAACTATATTTCCTTATAAGAAGTATTTAAATGCATCTTTTAGATCCTAGGACCATACTCATATAGGAGGCCATAAAATTCATGTGCAATTTAAAATTGCATGCTATTTTAAATTACAAACAAACTTTATGGCCACCTTGTATAATGATCAAAAAATATTTTATTACTTAAGTGTCCAAATTAGATTCTGTTTTTCAAAATTTAATTTATATTAAGACACACATAACTGGCTACTGGATAAAAACCTTGTCAAAGTATATAAAAATTCATCTTAACCAATGACCTATTATATGCCTATGTATAATAATTATGTGCAAAGAACTAGGTGCTATAAGGAATCTATGTGATAAAACAGAACCCTGGTCCCAAAGAGCTTATGTACACTCTTCTACCAAGTCCTCTCAAATCTCTTAAGTCCAGAAGGCAGGGTTTCTTCTTATGGAAATTGTGCTGTCCTTCATTAAAACACATCACAATCATGTTTCATCAGAAAAGAGCCCATTTATCCATATCTTTGTTTCATATCCTCAAGCCAATTTTCTATTTATGACTACATAATTCCTCTATTTACTTAGCCCAGTATGGAAGTCTTAAATTTTCAGGTCCACTCAGTTTGGTCTTTTACATAGAAGTTACTGATATAAAGTTCTGGGATAGTGATTATTTATTATGGACACACTCTCAAATAGTTTTAACAACTTTTTATAAAATATACTTAAGATGGCTTTTATTTTTATTTTTTCTTTTTAGAGACAGAGTCTCACTTTATTGCCCTCAGTAGAGTGCCGTGGTGTCACACAGCTCACAGCAACCTCCAACTCCTGGCCTTAGGTGATTCTCTTGCCTCAGCGTCCGGAATAACTGGGACCACAGGCACCCGCCACAACGCCCGGCTACTTTTTTTGTTGCCGTTTGACCAGGGCTGGGTTCAAACCTGCCCCCTCGGTACATGGGGCCGGCGCCCTACCCACTGAGCCATAGGCACTGCTCTATTTTTTTATTTTTTGAGACAGTCTCAAGCTATCACGAGTGCCATGGTGTCCTAGTTCACAGCAACCTCCAACTCTCTGGCTCGAGAGATCCTCCTGCCTCAATTTTTCTATTTTTAGTAGAGATGGGATCTCACTTTTGCTCAGGCTGTTCTCAAACTTGGGAGCTCAAGCTATCCACTGGTCACAGCCTCCCAGAGTGCTTGGATTATAGGCACCAGCCACCATACCCAGCCAAGATGGCTTTTTTTTTTTTTTTTTTAAAAATAGAAAGTTGCCCATGAACCCAACATGGCCTTAAGAATAGAGAGAAAGAGAGAGAGTGAACAGTAACTTTGTGCTTGACTGACTCATTTTAGAGATAGGGTCTTGCTCTTTTGCCCAGGGTAGAATACAGTAATGCAATCATAGCTCACTGTAAGCTCAAACTCCTGGGATCCAGTGATCCTCCTACCTCAGCCTCCTAAGTAGCTGGGAATACAAGCATATACCACCATGACTTTAATAGAGGAGGGTCTCGCTATGTTGTCACAGCTAGTCTTGAACTCCTGGGCTCAAGTGATTCTCCTGCCTCAACCTCCTAAAGTGCTGGGATTATAGGCATGTCCCCCCCCATATCCACCCAACTTTGTGATTTAAATCATAAGCAATTTCTTACTTATAATGAATTATTCGAGAAAAATCAAACAATTTGACCATTATTCTATTTCTTGAGTACATAGTATATGATACACATAGGTTATTTTATCAACATCATAATTGTCACAATAATTATGCATGGAAGAAATTATGTAGTATTCCCATTTTATAAGTGATAGAACTGATATTTAGAGAGGCCGTGGTCATACAATTAGTAAACAGCAAGTTACAATTCCAACCTATGTCTGTATGACTCAAAAGTCAGAGTGTTTCTATTGAACCCAGGCTACCTCTCACTACATTTCAAAAAAACTTTTGGTTTTTAACCAGCCTATAGATAGGGTATAAATGACACCAAGTTCTGAATTTAGGTTTGGATTCCAGAGTGAAAATTTTTGAAAGATTTAGCTTGGACTTTACCTTTTTACAAAGTTTCATAAAGTTCATTACAAACTATCAAGGTTCATTCTAAACTATATATGAAGATACTACACAGGTTTACCTCTACCCAACTCCACTTTCATCTAAACTTCTTTTATACCATGACTGCATAGAACATATGACTTCCAAATCTATCCCTTTTACTTATTTATTTATTTTTGAGACATAGTCTGACTCTGTCACCCTGGGTAGAGTGCCGTCGCTTCATAGCTCACAGCAACCTCAAACTCTTGGGTTTGAGTGATCCTTTTGCCCCAGCCTCCCAAGTAGCTCAGGCTACTGGCACTAGCCACAATACCCAGCTATTTTATTTTTTTCTATTTTTAGTAAAGACAGTCTCACTCTTGCTTAGGCTGATCTCAAACTCCTTAGCTCAGGTGATCCACTCCTTGGCCTCCCAAGGTGCTGGGATTACTGGCTTGAACCACCTTGCCCAGCCATGACTTCCAAATTTACAACTCCAGCGCTCTCTAGTTGACTTCTTCCACTTACAGGTATAACAGAGATCACAAATTTAAGATATCTTCAAGTGGAAACTTTTGATTTCTCACTCATAACATCCAATTCATAAATAAGTCCTACTATTTCACTTCCACCAAAATAAGCCTCTAAAAACACAAATCAGGCCACTCGTCTGCTTAAAATTCTCTAGATCAGTGGTTCTCAACTTTTATAATGCTGCGACCCTTTACTATAGTTCCTTATGTTATGGTGACCTCAACCATAAAATTATTTTCATACACCTGTATTTGTATGGGGTGTATGTGATGGTTTTAGGCGACCCCTGTGAAAGGGTCATTCGACCCCCAAACGGGTCATGACCCACAGGTTGAGAACCACTGCTCTAGATATTCCTCCTTGCACTTTCAGTAAAATTCACAGCATGATGCCTCATAATCGGGCCCTTGTTTACCTCTCTGATCTCATCTTGTACTACTATCCCCTCCTTGTGCTTACATTGGGCTTTTCATTTACTGTTGCTTTTCTGTGGCTGATCTTCCTCTAGGTTTTCATTTGGGTGGCTCTTTCTTACCATATCATGTTCTCATTTATAATACTCATCTTTCACTGCACTCCCTATAATTCTTTATCCCACTGCCCTACATTATTTCCCTCATGGCACTGATAAATTTATTTTCATCTATTTCTCACACTAGAATATGAGCTTTATGGAGAATGTTACCTTATTGTTGCTGTCTTCCCAGTGTCTAGGGTCAAATATTTACTGAATGACCAAACCAAACAAGTATAGATTATGGAAATGCAAAATATTGCCTTCAAAGTTCATCATTTTGAAGGACTATAAAGAAAAAGTGTAGGCTCGGCGCCTGTGGCTCAATCGGCTAGGGCGCCAGCCACATACACCTAAGGTGGCGGGTTTGAATCCCCAGCCCGGGCCTGCCAAACAACAATGATGGCTACAACCAAAAAATGGCCAGGCGTTGTGGTGGGCACCTGTGGTCCCAGCTACTTGGGAGGTGGAGGCAAGAGACTTGCTTGAGCCCAGGAGTTGGAGGTTGCTATGAGCTGTGATGCTATGGCACTCTACCCAGGGGGATAGCTTGAGGCTCCGTCTCAAAAAAAAAAAAAAAAAGAAAGAAAAAGAAAAAGTGTATCTTCAGCCAGCTACGGGGTGGCTCATTACGTAATTCCAGCTATTTGTAAGGCTAAGGTGGGGGATCACTTGAGCCCCTTGAGCCCAGGAGTCCTGTTTGTTTGTTTGTTTGTTTAGCAGGCCCAGATGGGGTTCAAACCCATCAGCTTTGGTGCCAGTGGCCAGGACCCTAACCACTGACCTACAGGCGCCCAGCCAGAGCGTAGGAGTTAAAAATAGCCTGGGCTATATAGTAAGAACCTATAGCTAAAAAAATTTTTTGTTAAATTATGCAGGCATGGTGGTGATGCTTAGGAGGCTGAGGTAGGAGGATTGCTTGAGCCCAAGACTGCAATGCTGCAGTGAGCTATGATTGCACCACTGTGCTCCAGCCTGGGTGACAGAGTGAGACCCTGTTTCTCTTTTTTTCTTTCTTTTTTTTTTTTTTCTTAGTCCTCATCAGACCTTAAGAGACCCCATCTCTTAAAAAAGAGAATGTTTACCTTCAGATTTTCTATATCATGTACTATAAGAATAAAAACAGTAGTGTCTAATTACACAAAGTAAATGCACTTTAAAAAGAAAAATATTTTGGGTGGCGCCTGTGGCTCAAGGGAGTAAGGTGCTGGCCCCATATACCAGAGGTGGTGGGTTCAAACCTGGCCTTGGCCAAAAACTGCAAAAAAAAAAGAAAAGAAAAATATTTTATCATTTCTTCAATTACAGTTTCACAAATAAAACATACCTTAAGTCAGTCAGCCTATTAAAATTTCTTATATCTCCTTATCAAAAGTGAAAAAAAATCTTAAAAATTACAGTCAACATTTATACTAGTTTTATAATAGAATTTTCCCCCTGATAACACATGGATATTAAACCTAGAAATGGGTAACTGAAGGCTACTAAAAATTTTAACACTATTGAATATTCCACATGAAGACCGCAAGTTTAAAGGTGATATATACTTACATTTGATCCTTAGGTTTCCTGCAGCCATTTAAGAATGTGGGTCAAAGAGAAAGTTTTAAAATGATTAAATAATTTTGTTTCAGAACACATTGATTTCAGCAAAATACTTACATTTTAACACAACTTAATACTGAAATAACTACTTTCCAGTTTTATCAGGTAGGCAGTTTAGAAGTTCTTAGTTTTTAACTTATTTTATTTTATCTTATCTTTTTTTTTTTTTTTTTGAGACAGAGTTTCAAGCTGTCGCCCTGGGTTCAGTGCTGTCCCATCACAGCTCACAGCAACCTCAAACTCTTAGGCTTAAGCGATGCTCTTGCCTCAGCCTCCCAAGTAGCTGGTATTACAGGTGCCCGCCACAACAACAATGCTTGGCTATTTTTTGGTTGTAGTTGTTATTGTTGTTTGGTGGCCCCGGCTGGATTCAAACCTGCAAGCTCCGGTGTATATGGCTGGCGCCTTAGCTGCCTGAGCTACAGGTGCCGACCCTATCTTATTTTATTTTGACAGAGTCTTACTTTGTCACCCTTAGTAAAGTGCTATGGTGTCACAGTTCACAGCAACCTCAAACTTTTGGGCTCAGGTGATTCTCTCGCCTCAGCCTTCCAAGTGGCTGAGATTACAGGCTCCTGCCACAACACCTAGTTATTTTTAGAGATGGGGTCTTGCTCTTGCTCAGGCTGGTCTCAAACTGTGAGCTCAGGCAATCTATCTGCCTTGCCTCCCAGAGGGCTGGGATTACAGGCATTTGCCACTGTGCCCAGCCCAAATTTTTTTTTTTTTTTTTTTTTTTTTTTGGAGACAAAATTCCATTATGTTAGCCTTGGTAGAGTGCTGTGGCTTCACAGCTCATAGCAACTTCCACTCTTGGGCTTAAGTGATTCTCTTGCCTCATAGCCTCCCAAGTAGCTGGGACTACAGGTGCCTGTCACAACGCCTGACTATTTTTTGTTGCAGTTGTCGTTGTTGTTTAGCTGGCCCAGGCTGGGTTTAAACCTGACAGCCTCAGTGTATGTGGCTGGTGCTATAACCACTATGCTATGGGTGCCGAGTCCTAATTTTTGTTTTTTAAAAAACAGCTTACATAGCATATAATTCACCCAGTAAAATGTACAAATTAATGTTTTCAGGTCACAGGGTAATGCAATCTTCAACTTAAAATTTATTGATTTGTTTTTGCCATTTATATGATTATGTTTATTAAAGAAAACACACACAAAAAATGCAGAGAACTACTTTATCGGCTTGGCGCCTGTGGCTCAATCAGCTAGGGTGCCAGCCACATACACCTAGGGTGGCGGGTTCGAGTCCCCAGCCCAGGCCCGCCAAAACAACAATGATGGCTGCAACCAAAAAAATGGCCGGGCGTTGTGGCGGGTGCCTGTGGTCCCAGCTGCTTGGGAGGTGGAGGCAGGAGACTTGCTTGAGCCCAGGAGTTGGAGGTTGCTATGAGCTGTGATGCCATCGCACCCTACTCAGGGGGATAGCTTGAGGCTCCGTCTCAAAAAAAAAAAAAAAAAGAAAACTACTTTATCTACAGACAACCATATTAATGTTTTGGTATATTTCTTTCTAGTATTTTTCCTTATGTAGAATTTTTTATTTGGATTTTGTTTTTATGTTTTTTGGGTATTTATGACATACTATAGAGTATTATATCCTTTTAGTACTTTTCACACATTACCTTGTTAATAACACCTAACAGTTAACTTATTGAGTGCTTATTATTTCCTAGTATTGTTCTGGATGGCATCAAGTATTTAATACTGTCAGCAACCTTAAGAGATTATTCCCATTTACTAATGAAAAAAATTGAGGTTCTAAAAGGGTAACAGGTCCAAGATCACAGAGGTAGAAAGTAGTAGAGAAATGAACACAATACAACCAAATGCATAAAATTCCAATGTTATGAACCATATTTACTCTTATAGATTTAGCTATTTATAATGCTTTACTATTATAAATAAAGCTATGTTATCTTTTTTCTATAATTTTCTTTTTTTCTTAGTATTTTATCATTAGGATAAATTTTCCAGAATCAATATTATTTTGTCAAGGAATGTGAGCTGTTTTAAGGCTCCTGATGCATATGGTAAAAGTGTTTTCCCAAAGAGTTGAACTAATTTTCACAGTTATCAGTGATGATAGTGCCTGTTTCATAATAATTTCACATACTGTGGTTTACTTTGTTCAATCTTTGGGAATTGTTGCTGTAACTTTATATTTCTTTTATTACCAGCAATGTTGAACATTTCTTTATATCTGTGCATCAGTTTCATTTCTTCTTTTGTGAACAGTCTGACGTCATCTTGAAAATTAAGTTAAGAACTCTTCTAAACCTCAGCTGATACTGTAAATACATTTAAAACATGAGGGTTTCCTTAACAGCAAACATCTGAATTATTAATACTAAAATCTACTATTAAATCTCACAAGAAATAGAAGTATAACTTATCTTTATTATACAATAGAAGGATAATTCTTATGTTAGTTTTTAAAAGGCATGAAATAATCTTTCATTCTTTTTCATTCTTAAGTACTTTCTTAACTGATAACTAAATTTAATTGGTTTAGGTAAGCTGTTTGTTATCTATCGTTTCTGTTGATGACTACATAAATACACAAATAAGAGAAAATATTTCTTAGGTATCACAAAAGGATATAATAAGGGTTTTCTAACAATAAAGAAGCCATTCGGGCTTCTTTAATCATAGGACGGGCCATTAGTGTTCGTCGCCTCCAGTAATACTAAGGAAAGAAAAGATGACATACTTAAAAGAATATAAAGAATATATAATCACATCTGTTACGGAGAATATGTTAACAAATTATATAGAGATTAAGGCATTATGAGAAAGTCTTACATGGTCTCCTGTTCCAGCAAGATGAATGCAGACAGGTCTGTATTTGCCATTCCATTCTTTAGGCACAATAAATTGGAACCTATTTTTAAAAAACAAAAAACATGCATCACTGAAATTCTTTTTAAAAGGCTTTCAATTCTTAAAAATTTTATAATTAAAATATCTGGGAGAAAAGATAATTCAGAATTTTGACATTCAAATTTCACGTAATGAATACTTACATTTGTCCAAAAATTACCAACATCTTCTAAATTTCTTTTTTTTTTGATTAGCAGACCTGGGCCAGGTTTGAACCCACCAGCCCCAGTACATGTGGCTGGTGCCCCAACCACTGAGCTATGGGTGCCCACCCCTAAATTTGTTTTCTACTAGGATACTAAAATATTAAATTCAACATAAACATAAATTTATTGTGATTATTCTTTCGGGTTTTTTTGTTTGTTTGTTTGGGGACAGAATCTCACTCTGTTGCCCCAGGCTAAAGTGCCCTGGCTTCAGCCTACCTCATAGCTACCTCAAACTCCTGGGTTCAAGTGATCCTCCTGCCTCAATCTCTCATGTAGCTGTGACTACAGATTAAATCAAATTATTCATATTTAATTTATTTTAAATGTTAATTTTACATTTAATTTTTAACTTCAATGTATATATGTTTAAAATTACATGAGTCTATTAATTTAGAAATACTGATCTTTCCATACTCTGAAATAAACAACTATTTTTAAAAAAAAATAAGAGAAAGCTTAGTAGTAAGCATGAACTCAAAACATATGAATTATCTACAACTGTTACTTTACAGAGTATCTCCTTTCTTTGGTATAATTTAGAATGTAGAATAAAAGTAACACTTTTGAGAACTTAATGCTGAATACAAGGATAACTAATTTTGTTATAAATGCACACATACATATATATGTATATATCATATACTCATATTTCTAAAAATAGAGTACAATTTCATGAAAACCATGAGTATTTTACTAGCAAGTATGCATAATATAAAATGAGTACCAACATTTCTGAGAAATGTAAAGTCAATTATCAAATTAAAAAATATTTTCACCTGGGTGGCATCTGTGGCTCAGTGAGTAGGGCGCCGGTTCCATATACCAAGGGTGGTGGGTTCAAACCCAGCCCTGGCCAAACTGCAACAAAAAAATAGCTGGGCATTGTAGCAGGCGCCTGTAGTCCCAGCTACTCGGGAAGCTAAGGTAAGAGAATTGCCTGAGCCCAGGAGTTGGAGGTTGCTGTGAGCTATGACACCACAGCACTCTATGGAGGGTTAATAAGTGAAACTCTCTTCCCCCCCAAATATATAGATTTTCACCTAACACTGAAAAAAATGAAATCATTACAGACTTGTAAACTATCTCTGTAACAATATCAATATTTAACCAGAAGATAAATATTTTTAAATATTTGTTAACTTTTATTAGAAAGAATGCAATCTTTGGTAAATTTTAATACTAAATTATGCCAAATTAACATAAAATTATTAAAAGTTCCTCAAATGAATGTTACCATTTAAAATATTATAGTTCTTTTATGTATAACTATATGCCAAGCACAAAAGGAAAAATCTCACATGTTCTCACTTATATTTGGAAGCTAAATATTAAAAATAATTGATCTCATATAGAAAGAGAGTAGAATGATAATTACTAGAAGCTGGGAAGGGTAGAGGGATAAAGTGGGGATGGTTAATGGATGCAAAAATAGATACAATGAACAATACTTAATAGCATAACAAAGTGATGATAATCAACAATGAGTGAAGGTATACTTTAAAATAACCAAGAGAGTGCAATTGGAATGTTACTAACACAAAGAAATGATAAATACCTAAGGTGACAGATACCCCTAATTACCTTGATTTGACTAATTTACATTGTATGCCTGTATCAAAACATCACATGTACCCTATAAAGACATACAAGTATTATGTACCCTAATTTAAAATTTTTAATTTAATTTTATATTTATTTATTTATTTTTGAGACAGAGTCTGTGGCCCCAGGCTAGAGTGCCCTGGCCTCAGTCTAATTTACAGCAACCTCAAATTCCTAGTTTCAAGTAAGTAGCTGGGAGTATAGGAGCCCACCACCTCACCTGGCTAATTTTTCTTTTATTTATTTATTTATTTAGAGACAAAGTTTTACTTTGTTGCCCTTAATAGAGTGCTGCAGCATCATAGCTCACAGCAACCTCAAACTCTTGGGCTCAAGTGATTTTCTTGCCTCAGCCTCCCTAGTCGCTGCGACTACAGGTACCTGCAACAACACCTGGCTATTTTTAGAGGTGGGGTCTCACTCTTGTTCAGGCTGTCTTGAGCTAAGGGAATCATCCTATTCCAGCCTCCCAAAGTGCTAGGATTATAACCATGAGTCACTGCCCCTAGCCTTAAAATATTTTAAATAAAAACTAAATTTAAAATATTAAAGTTGGCTCGGCTCCTGTGGCTCCATCGGCTAAGGCACCAGCCACGTATACCCAAGGTGGCGGGTTCGAATCCCCAGCCCGGGCCCGCCAAACAACAATGATGGCTGCAACCAAAAAATGGCCGGGCATTGTGGCGGGCGCCTGTGGTCCCAGCTACTTGGGAGGCGGAGGCAGGAGACTCGCTTGAGCCCAG
>CAUYQV010113270.1:0-41270 GCA_963574575.1 Galagoides demidoff
TGTGTTGATACAATGATTAACCAAATGACATGAAAGTTATGTTAACCAGCTTGATGAAGGTGTTTCAAATTGTATATGAAACAGCACAGTGTACCCCATGTTTGCATCAATGTATACAGAAATCAATTAATAAAAAAAAAAAAGAGAAAAAAAAAAGAAAGGTAAATTCCATTGTCAATCATTCTTTTACTTTCCCTTCAGTCACCAGAATATAATCTGGGTATGGCCTGGCTTCTCTCCTAGGGTCTCTGTAACCTTTCTTCAGTCTTGCTTCTTAGATAGATTTCCATATTCATTGGACTGGGCTACTGCCTGAATCTAATTGGTCCTCCACACTTCCTGTCTTTATCTTCACAGACTGCTTCAACAAGTAAAAGGGGTTTCTGGCTGTGCTGTGTAAAACTCTCCACCTGACCCTATTGTGTATGCTATTTTGGCTGGAAGGCTTACTAAAGAAAACACACAATTTCAGATAGCTTCAGATATCTTTCCAAAGTAACAGGAAATTATAACTACTGCTCTTTCAGTTTATTAACTGTCTGCCATATTACGGTATCTGCTAAGAAGGAAATGGATTGGGTAGTGGGCAAGAAGCAATGTCACTCTTTCCTCTTTCACTCTTCCCTCTCCTTTTACCCTCAAATATTCAGCAAATATCTCCTTTTATGATTCTTGGAGGAACAAGAACTTAGCTGGGGTAACGGAGTGAGTAAAGGAGTACCAAAATTTTTTTATTCTTCAACTTATTTTAGAATCAGCTATCTAATATCTCATAGGTTACAACTGCAAGAGGAAGAACCTGAAGTCTTAAGAAATCTTTTGAAAGGTGAATGGTCTATCTCTCTTCTTATTCTATATATTCAGAATTCTCATGTTTGACTGCTATAAAGACTGTGATAGCTGATTAGTGAGCAGGACCAAGGTCCTTAAGTTTCTCTTGTCCTAGAGAAATGCAAGTGGGATGTCAAATTCACATATTCATATTTAGTTAACACTGTTCATTTGTTGATCAGAGTGGTAGTTTAGTTTCATAAACGCAAGACCTATACATATCCTTTGATAACAGAACTAGTATTTCTCTTTCTAATGCCTTTGTGCAATCATGTAGTTAGCAAATAGTGTGCAGGATTATAATCTAGGCCAGTATGACCCAACACATTACTGCACATTAAGATGTAAGGGAATGTTATCTTGAAGGCATCAAATTTGTATCCCCCCACCCTGAGAAAAGAAATAGATGAAGATGTTAACAAATGGAAAAATATACCATACTCATGGCTGAGAAGAATCAACATTGTTAAAATGTTTATAGTACCTAAAGCAATCTATAATTTTAATGTGATCCCTATTAAAGCACCTCTGTCATACTTTCAAGACCTGGAAAAATTAGTACTTCATTTTATATGGAAACAGAAAAAAAACCTCAAATAGCCAAGACATTACGTAGAAATAAAAACAAATCAGGAGGAATCACACTTCCAGACTTCAATCTATACTATAAATCAATAGTCATCAAAACAGCATGGTACTGGCACAAAAATAGAGAGGTGGATGTGTGGAACAGAATTGAAGACCAAGAGGTGAACCCAGACACTTACCATCATTTGATCTTTGTGAAGCCTATCAAAAATATAAATTGCAGGAAAGATTTTTTATTCAACAAATGGTGCTGGGTGAATTAGCTGGCGACCTGTACAAGACTGAAACTGGACCTATACCTTTCTCCTCTAACAAAAATTGACTCTCACTAGTTAAAGGACTTAAACTTAAGACATGAAACTATAAAAATTCTTAGAGAGTGTGCAGGGTAAACACTTGAACAATTGGCCTGGGAGAATACTTTATGAGGTGGACATCCTGGGCAATTGAAACAACATCAAAAATACATTACTAGGATCTGATCAAATTAAAAAGCTTCTGCACTGCCAAGAACACACTAAGCAAATAGACAGCCCTCAGAATGGGAGAGGATTTTTGCAAATTATATTTCCAACAAAGTTCTAATAACCAGAGTCCACAGAGAACTCAAACTTATTACTAAGAAAAAAACAAGTGATACTGTTTCATTGTGGGCAAGAGACATGAACAGAAGCTTCTCTGAAGAAGACAGGTGCATGGTCTACAGACACATGAAAAAAATGCTCATCATCTTTAATCATCAGAGAAATGCAAACCAAAACCACTCTGAGATATCATCTAACTCCAATAAGAGTAATCCACATCACAAAATCCCAAAACTACAGATATTGGTGTTATGTGGAGAAAAGGGAACACTTCTGCACTGATGGTGGGAATGCAAGCTAGTATGTTCCTTTTGGAAAGAAGTTTGGAGAACACTCCAGGATCTAAAAGTAGACCTGCCATTTGATCCTGCAATTCCTCTTCTAGGTGCATATCCAAAGGACCAAAAATCAATTGGCAATAAATATATTTGCACCAGATTGTTCATTGCCACTCAATTCATAATTGCCAATTTGTGGAGGAAACCCAAGTACCCATCGACCTATGAATGGATTAATGAATTGTAGTATATGTATACTAAGGAATACTATGCAGCCTTAAAAAATGGAGGCTTTACCTCTTTTATGTTTACATGGATGGAGCTGGAAAATATTCTTCTTAGTAAAGTATCTCAAGAATGGAAAAAAAATCCAAAGTACTCAGTCCTACTGTAAAACCAATTTATAATCACACTTGCATATGAAAAATGAAACACAACTATAATGGAGGGAAGAGTAGGAAGAGGGGATGGGAGAGGGTTGGGTCAATAGAAGGAGAGCCAATAGGGGGACTACACTTATGGAGCATATTGCAAGTACAAGTTGTATCTGTCAGGTGTAGAACACAAATGTCTTAACACTGTAATTGGGTAAATGAGGTAAGGGCTATGTTGATTAGTAGAATGTAAGCCACTCCAATTTATACAAATAATAAACACATTGAATTCCATATTTGCATAAATGTATTCACCCTCTATATAAAAATGACTGAATAAAAAATAATAAAATAAACAAAGACATCCAATGTTTATAAATTAGAATGATTAATATTGCTAAAATGTTCACATCATGCAAAATGATCTGCAGATTCAATGTAACATTTATCAAAATCCTAATGTCATTCTTTACAGAAATAAAAAACACAATTCTAAAATTTGTATGAAACTATGAAAGACCCTGAATAGCCTGAAAAATCTTGAGCAGAACTATAATAATTGGAATAGTATGGTACTGCCATAAAAGCAGGCATATAGACCAGTAAAAGAGAATAAAGATCACAAAAATAGACTTATGCATTTACTGTCAACTGATCTTTGGTAATGGGGCAAGAACAAATAGTAGGGAAAGAATAATTTCTTTAATAAATGATATTGGGAAGCTGTATATCTACACGCAGAAGTAACTCAACCTATATCTCACACTATGTACAAAAACCAACTCATGATGGATTAAAGACTTAACTGTAAGACCTAAAACCATAAAACTAATAGAAAAAAACATAGGGAAAAACTGTTTTAACGCTGATCTGAGCAGTGATTTTTTTTTTGATATGACACCAAAAGCAAAGGTAACAGAAGAAAAATATATAAGTGAGGCTGTATCAAACTAAGAAGCTTCTGCACAACAAAGAAAACCATCAACAAAGTAAAAAGGAAACCTATGGCATGGGAGAAAATATTTGCAGACCATGCATGTGATACATTGTTAATATCTGTAATATATAAGGAACCCATACTACTTAATAGCAGAATAAAAAATTACCCAATTAATAAGTGAACAAAGAACCCAAATGTACATTTCTTGAAGGAAGCCACAAAAGTGGCCAATAGGCAAATAAAAAGGTGCTCAGCCTTTGATCAGGAGAATACAAATCAAAACCACAATATCACTTCACACCTGTTAGAATGGCTATTACCAAAATGAGAAAACAAGTATAGGAAAGGACGTGGAGTAGAAGGAGTGCTTGTGCACTGTTGGAAATGTAAATTGGTATCATAATTGTCAAAAATAGTGTAGAGGCTCCTCAAAAAACTAAAAGTACAACTACCATGTGATCTAGCAATCCCGCTTCTAGCTATAAATCAAAGGTAATAAAATCAGTATGTTGAAGAGATATGTGCACCCACATGTTCACCACAGCATTATTCACAGTAGCCAAGACATGGAATGAAAGGATTAAGAAAATGTGGTGTAGGTATACAATGGAGTATTACCCAGCTTTAAAAGAGAGAAAAAAATCCCTGCCATTTGTGACAACACGGATCAATCTAGAGGACACTATGCTAAGTGAAATAAGCCAGACAGAGAAAGACAAATACTGTATAATCACGCTTATTTGGGGAATTTAAAATATTTGAACTTTCAGAAGCAGAGATTAAAGCACTGTTTGTCTGGAGCAGGGAAGAGGAGGAAATTTGATTATGTCAGTCACAGGGTAGTAAGCTTCAATAATGAAAGATGCATACGTTTTAGAGCTCTCATGTATAGAAATGGGACCATTGTTAATAAGCTGCACTGTATATTAAAAATGCATACCTTCAAAAAAGAAAAAGGTTCTTGCCTCCAAAAAAGAAAAAAGAACTGTGTGGTGTGGTGGATATGTTAATTACCTTGATTGTGGTAATTATCTCACAGTGTATTATGGATCCAAAATATCAACTTGTATATTTTAAATATATACAGTTTTTATTTGTCAATTACACCTCAATCGATGTGTACCAAAAGAACCACATTGAATTTTTTAAGGTGACATTTAAGAGGGGAGAGAGGGGATTTCCTTCACTTAGGAGTTGGCTGATACTTGGGTGTTCATGCCACTGTTTATTGTTAGTGGTGGCTTGCCTTGGCTTGACTGGCTGCTGCTGATCTGAATCACTCACTGTCAGTTCTGCCCTGCATGTTTCTCACCATGCAGCAGCGTTAATTACCAAGCTGATGTTTCTGGGAACACGAAATTTGGGATTGATTGAGGTCAGTAGCCTAATGTTTCTCTTCTAATTTGACAGGGGTCCAGTCTTGGGTTCCATTCCATAATTAAAAGAAAAAATCTAATTTCCATACTGTATTGGCTTCCACTCTGCTTCAGGAAGGAGAAGTTTGTTAATGGCCAGTTTGGGAGAAGGTTCACAAAGTTACTCTGAGTCTCAGGATTACTTTAGTAAATACATGGTGGGGAAGGCAGAATGCAGAAAGCAGGTTTGCCTTCTCTTTTGTAAGATTTGTTCTAGACACTAATAAAAAGAGAAAATAGAGGGAAGGGAATCCAGATTAAGAATGAGGGCAAAGGATACTCATTCCTTTTAAGACAATTATTTATCCTAAATTTTACTTATTACTAGCATCATTGAAACTGGTCTCCCTTGGATTTAAAGTGTTGTCTTCTTCAGAAGTTTAAGAGGCTGGGTGTCAGTGGACCGCAATGTGATGATCTGGGGGCAGCTTCACAGAAGGGACACATGCATGCTCTACTGCCATTTCTTAGAATAGCAAACTTTCTGCTCAGCTCTGATTACCAGTGTTTGAACTACACTTTTTAAAAATCTAGTCCCCCAAGAAGATCACATGGAATATGTTTGTAATTCCTCCCTAGAAAGAGAGAAAATAGGCATAGCTGGAACAGTTCTCTTTTCAGTAACTAGTTGTAATGTTATAAATGATAATATTAATATAATATTTATAACATTCACCACTACCTGATTCATATTCCCTTTGCTTTCAGCACCTCAGCAAATTTGGGTTCTTTGGTGGGGAAATGTAAGTCTTCATTTCTAAAGCATCTGAGTCATTAGTGGGCCTGCCTTTATTGCATTACTGTGTTCTTTAATTAACATCTACTACTGAACTTGAAATAATTAGATGTGTCCAAGAGAATTCCCTGGATTCCAGGCATAGTTCTCTCTGCCTCAATGGTGTCTATTTACCCTTGATAGCTTGAAATGAATCTTTCTTTATTTCCCTATTGATTCAGTGACACCGGGATCCCAAATTGGCCAGGTGGCAGTGTTACCTTGCATTTCACCAGGACAGATGCTGCCTGCTCATGAAGTTACTACTCCCTTAGGAAACCATTTAGACTGATAGAGATCAAAATTCTGAGAGTAAGAAGCAAGTGTATAATGAATAGATTATTGAGTATGATAGGGTAACTGCTTGTATGTTTGTTCTCTAGTCTTAAAACTATGTATTTTGGCAATAGAATTAAAGTGCCACATACAGGCCAGTAATTGAAAGAGAGGATTGCATTGTCTTTAAAAATTTCAGAATACTAGGAGGTATACATATTTTGTTTACATACTTTGTTTTTGTAAAGAATGAGCCGATGTTATAAGTGTACTCCTCACCCAGATAGTGTGCACTGTACCCAGTAAGTGTGACTTTACCCATCCCTTCCTCCTTCTTCCCTCCAGCTTGAGTTTCATTAAGATTTACTTTCATATGTGCACTTAAGTGTTGATCGATTAGTTCCAATTTGGTATTGAGTACATGTGTTGTTTCTCATTTCTTAATGGTTTTTCACTTAGAAGAATGCTTTCCTGTCTAGGGTGTCACAAAAGATACTAGATTGCCATTCTTTGTCTTTATGGCTAAGTAGTACTCCATGGTATGCATATACCACATTTTATTAGTCCATTCATCTATTGGTGGGCACTTGAGGTGTTTTCATGTTTTTGAGATGTGACTTGTGCTGCTATAAACACTTGAGTGCAGGTGTCTTTTTTATGAAGTGACCTTTTTTTCTATGGACATATAACCAGCAGTGGGATTGCTGGATCAAATGGAAGATCTACTTTCAGGTCAGGACTGCATTTTCTGGGGTGGTGTTTCAGCTTTGAAGATGATGCATTCGAGCTAGCTACATAACTGGGTCTTCTCCAGGCCATTCCAATGGCTTCTAAGAGCAGCTGCTTCTGTGTAAAGAAGGACCTGGTAAGATTGGTCACTTCCCTCATTGGGAGCTGGTTGCTGTACTTGTTTTGTGGCAAAATTAGTTCCTTGATCAGAAACTATTTTTGTGATACAACATGATGATAATAAGATGTTGTCTAAGTCTGATTTTGGCAGAAGCACTGTAACCAAGGAATGCAAACACACACAAAGGATAATTGTCTAATTACAGGCAAATTGTTCTCTCTATAGTGGAAGAGGTCCAATATAATCAGCCAGTAAAGAGTGGTTGCAAATCTAAACATAATGTTTAATGCTTGCCATTGACAGTTGGGTAATCGGTGGTTTTAGTAGGCAGAGAAGCTGTGGGGAGGGAAAGTCCATTTTGTTGAGCTCATGTATCACTTTCATCCCACCACCATGGCTGTTTCATACACAAGCCCATTAAACAAGCACCAGAGTTGCTTGGAAAAAGAGCTGATTGTTTTTTCACAGGATGTGGCAACCTCTTCACTGAAGGCTTCCTTTGATGCCTACATAAGTGGTTCACAAATATGTTCAGACTTTGTGCTCCTTCTGAGAGGTACATTCACACATGGTTCCCAGGCTGCCTGTCACTAATCTTCCAACTAAGTCTATTCCAAGCTTCTGACCTGCTGACCAACCTATCAGATGATGTTATGATATTGTAAATCTTTATAGTTGCTTAGTATCTCATAATCAGCATTTAACCTCTAACAGAATCCAGGGACAAGCCAGAAACTGATTCTCAAAAGAAGAATAGTTCTTTGCAGAAAAGTTATTGCCTTCTTAATCCCTAGATAATTTGCATGATGATTCTTGGAAAAGAATTCAGTCATAGAATCAGATTTCGAAGCTCAATATAAGAATTACACTAATACAGACAGTGTGCTATTGCTGTAAAGGTGCACAAATCGATCAGTGACAAAAATAGAGTTCAGAGGTAGACCCAAAGTTTGTACCTTTGTCAAAAATCAGTTGTCAGCGCAGTGCTGTTCTTCCAACAATGTGACATTATTTTGATTATCATATTGATTAGTGTTAGGTTTCCAACTCTGTTCTTCTCTTAAAAGTTGTTTGCACATTCTGTATCCTGAAGTTTTCCACATAATTTTATTTATAGACACTATGTCAATTTCCTCAAAACCTGCTTGTATTTTGGAATTGTTTAATTTACACATACATTTTAAATGTATATTAATGAACAACATTGAGCCTTTGAATCTGTGAACATCCATTCATCTGTGTCCTCTTTAATTTCTCTAAACAATATTTTGTAGTTTTCATTGTACAGACTCCACACTTTACCTGATTTATTTCTCTGTACTATTTTGATGTTATTGTAAATTGTATTCTTAAATTTAATTTTCTAATTGTAGTTCATAGTATCTGAAATGAAATTTATTTTGTTTGTTGTCCTTTTTCCAGGAATGTTATTAAATTCACTTAATAGTTTTAGGGTTTGTTTTTGTTGTTATTGTTGGTACTATAGGGTTTTCTGTGTATATACTTATGCCATCTGTAAATAGAATTAACTTTACTTCTTTCTTTCTGATCTTTATTATCTTTTCTCTTGCCTCCCTACATTCGATAGTAAGGTACTCTGTTAAATAATGGTGAGAACAGACGTCCTTGGCTTGGTCTCTATCTTAAGGGAAAAGTATTCAATTATTAAGTGTGATGTTAGCTGTAGGCTTTTTGTAGACCCCCTTATCAGATTGAGCGAGTTTTCTTCTACTTAGAAGGCCCCTCAAACAAGACTTCACATAAAAAATGATTTCTTCCTTTCTAACCCAAGTTACTTAATGAGTGATTTGGGTTAATAATTTGTTCTTAATAAACAAATGCTGCCATAGGAATTACCTATTGCGATTTAGTATAACTGCCCTAGCTGTAATTATTGCTTTTAAATTTTAAAGTACACTAAGATAACTGAAGAGTAATAGACCTTTTAAGATATTACTAAAAATGTGAAACAAAATATCAGAGAGAATATAGCCAACTTCAGAAAAATAAAAGCAGAAATTATTATTGCCTGAAGATCTATGCTACCAGAACTACAGGAGAAAGTGCAGTCTGGTTTTTACCAGATGTAAAAACCCATTTATATCAAAGGAACACAATTCTAGAAATAGGAAATATACAGGCAAATTTAAAAAATAGTTTCTTCTTCTTCTTTTCTTTTTTGTTTTGAGACAGAGTCTCACTTTTTTGCCCTAGGTAGAGTGCCATGCGTCATAGCTCACAGCAGCATCTAACTCTTGGGCTCAAGTAATTCTCTTGCCTCAGTCTCCCAAGTAGCTGACACTACAGACACCTGGCACAACACCTGGCTATATTTAGAGACAAGGTCTCCCCCTGGCTCAGGCTGGTCTTGAATCTGTGACCAGGCAATCCACCTGCCTTGGCCTCCCAAGTGCTGGGATTACAGGCATGAGCCACTGAGCCTGGCCCTAAAAAATAGTTTCTTCTTAATTTATTTATAAGTTAATTAATACACTGTTAAAGAAAATAAGAATGTATGGTACAGTTTATAACACATAGCAGTAAAAAGTATGTGAACGATAGCACAAAAACTGGGGTGGGGAAGTATGATTATACCCTTAGATATTTTTATGTTATACAATTACTTATATAATATCATTTTTAAGGTAAGCCCATAAAATATGTTATAGATATGTTATAGATTAATATTTTAAGTCTAAAGGCAACCACGGAAGTAAACACATGGTTGATAAGAAAATAGTGTAATAGAATACTGAAAGATAGCTCGCATAAAACGAGGCACACAAATAGGATACCAAAGACAGGAATTTTCAGACTCGATAAAAATGGGACATATTAAATGTATACACACAGAAAGATTCAACATAAAAACTTGAGAAAAGATTATACTGTGTGAACAGCAAGCATACTGATATATTCCTATATTAATATCAGAAAATGTAGATATCAAGATAAATGATAGTATCAGAGATAAACAGGAACATTTGGAACTGATACAATCTAAGTTATCAAGAAACATAGCAATAAATGTGCAAGGATCAAACAATTCAGAAGAAAAATTAGAAAATGTTATGAACTGCATGAAAATTAAAACACAACATATCAAAGTACATGGTATGTAGCTAAAGCAAAGCTTAGAGAGAAAACTATAGTCTTAAATGTATATGTAAAAAACAACAAAAGAGTAAATCAGTGTTAAGCTTCCAACTTAAAAAGCTAGAAAAATAGAAGCAAATCATACCTTGAGAAAGTAAAAGAAATGAAATAATAAAGACAAAACAAGAAGTCAAATGAAATAGAAAATGAATACATAACAGAAAAAATCAATTAAATCTAAATACATTTTCTGTAAAAAAATAACAAAATTGATAAATCTTTGGTGAGATTAATCAAAAGAGAATATGGGATAAGCAAAGAATTTAAGACAGGAATTAGAAAGTGTCATAATGGGAAAGTAATACATTGGAAATTATTATTAAAAATAAATTAAAAATTCTGCTTACCAAAGGCATCTTTAAAAATGAATACTACGATGAATATATATAATTTTTACACCTGTTAAAAAAGCAAATAATTTTTAAAAATGTTATATAAGAATAGGTGTGTGACATATTAGAAGAAAATATTTGTAACACATATACTATGTTTGTATTTGTCAAACTTCTCATTGTTTTATATGTAAATAGTCATATCAACTGCATTCATTCATTTTATCTTTCCTTTCCATAATTATGTTTCATTGATATTTTTATTTTTTATTGTTAGGTAAAACCCTTAGCATTTTAGACTTACAGAGAAAAATTCCAAAGTTTTTTCTCATTAAATGTGATGTTTATTAGAGATTTTCATAGACAAACTGGATCGAAGTTGTCCTTGAAAGAATAAGGATAATCCTTCCTATTTCTGTTTTCAAAGACTGTAAACATATACAATATTGCCTGATATTATATTTTTGTGAGGCTTTATTATAATTTCTCCATCACAGATAATTTAAATGACACAAATCAAATAATAATAAACAACAACATTCCTTCATGCTTTATTTTCAGGGAGAGGCAAGTCAAGTTAAAACTTGTGCTTCCTTGAGAATCATTGTTGAATCCTGGTGTGAAAAATAAGTTTGAACAAACAATCCTACACATTGGGTGGAGCTGATACCTTTGGACTTCTTTGCAAGGGGAAAAATGTTAGGGTGCACATAACAGAGTGCAAAATAACCTACTGCATGGAGGAATTTATAATGATCCTACAGAAAACCCTAGTAATTGCTGTGTGACTGTAACAGATCTGACATTTGCTTCTGTACATAGTACCAATAGGAACCCAGTTGATCCATGTGCACATCTACAAGGCAATTCAGCTCATGCTTTTTATGAAAGGCCTGGGGTCCTTCCTAGACATGCCCTTTATTAGGATAGCCATTATGGCAAACAGTATGGGGCAAGTAAGTGGGAAAACTTAAGGTACCTTTAAGTCCCCTTTCTCTTTCATTGCTCATTTGCTTGTCCATATTTCTGCTATGAAGTTATCCCTTGTCTTTAACCTCAGGCTTTTCATTTGTTTTGTTTTTGCTCTTTTTTCACTTCTTTCCTCTCAGAGAAGCTAGTCTTAGGACTTAATAAAAGTAATATACATTGTGGATCTTTATTACTTTATGCACTGGGTGTGTTTTTGGGCTTCTCATTTTTTTCAATTTACCTATTTGTGTATATTGGCACTAATATTACAACTGTTTTGATTACAATAGTTTTATAATAAGTCATGTTATCATTTAATGCAGACTTCCTCACTTTGTTTTTTCTTCAGAAGCAGAATCGTGGTTCTTCTTAGCCCATCAATATTCTTTGCATGTTTTAGAGTCATCCTTTTAAGACTAATAATACAAAACAACGCAACAAAAACAAGAAAGTCAGAATTTTGACTGAAAGTGCATTGAATCTACAGAACATTTGGGTAGATTTGATATCATTATGGTACTGAATTTTCCAAAGCAAACTTGGATTTTAAATATGAATGTAATATCTTTCAAAAGAGCGTCATAATTTCATTTATAAAAGTTTTTACATATCTGTTACATTTATTCCTGAGGACGTTATATTTTTGTTGACCTTTTAATAAAGAAACAAATAAGTATTACTCAGAAAAATATGATTTTCTATGTAGAAAATTCAAAAGAATAGACAGATAATTCATACTTGGGAGGAGATTTTAACAAATTAATACAAAAACAATTATTAACATTGTTTGTTAAATCATTTGTATGTTTAAATAATGGATTATATCTGTAGGTCCAGTGTTAATTTATATTTTTTCATAGTTTTCTAGATATTTACATACATATTTACATTATTTCAAGTTTATTTATTACTAATAATGTTTTAATGAATTTATTATACCTATATCTTGGGCACACATGCATGTATTTGTATTGATCACATACCCAGAAGTACAGCTGCTGGATTCTATCTTTATTTTCAACTCTAGTAGGGGATACTAACATGCTGTCAAATATCATCCTACCTATTACATTCGCACCAACTGTGTACATGACAAATGCCATGCATACCACATTACACCACATCCTCACCAAAACTTGGTATTGTCAGTCTATTCTGTTGTACCCATTTCTCTGGATATGGGGATACTCTATTGTGGTTTTAATATGAATTTTCCATATTTTAATGAGGTTATGTTCCTTTTCTTATGTTTACTGCTGTTTGGGTGTTTTCCATACTGTGGCTTTAAGGTGTCTTGCTTATATTTCTATTGGCTTATCTGTCTTAAAAATAATTTGTATAATTAAAAAATTTAAAAGTATATAGTTAGCATATTACCCTTCATAATTTAAGGTTTCACAAATACCTTTTCCCACAGTGTGGCTCCCCAGTGAGCAAGTGACATACACCAAGAGGTAGATGGGCCCAAATGAGTGTGGGGAGGAGAACTTGGGTTATAGGCACCCTTTATGCCCTTATTTACCACATATGCCCTTCCAAACGTTTAATCTGATGAACGCAGTTAGCCGAGAAAAAGCACAAAATAGAAAGGAGGGGTCATCCCAATGGGTCTGATATCTATGATTTGACTATGTCATTTGGTTTGTATCAAAGGAAATTTTCTTAAAAGATGAAATTTGAAAACTGTCCCTGCTTTTTTTTCTGTGTTACCATTGTTCTTGCTGCTTGATTCCACAATTATTGTACTATCTCATTTTCCAGGTATAACAGTGTGATGGAGCCTGCATCTTCTTTCTCTGGACACTTCATGGCTATTTTTCTCTTATGTGTAACAGTACTTTCCTCAGGTAGGAATATCTACATCTTTTTTATGGTACATTGCATTTATAAAGAAAGATAATGATGATAAATGACATTGCAGGAAAGGAGGAGGCTTCTTACTACTATTCCTCAGATTCTACCTGTCCTAATTGAAGGGTAGAAATGAATGTTAAAAGGTTTTTTTTAAATTAAGTCATTTGTACATAGATCAAAAATACATTTATGCCATTATGGGATTCAAGGTATTGATTATTTATAAAAATGCTTACACCCAACTAAACAACATAACCTTCACCTCATTTACCCAATTACAGGATTAAGACATTTGTGTTCTACACCTGATAGATCCAATTTGTACTTGCAATATGCTCCACAGGCGTGGTCCCCTTTTAATATATAAATGAAAGTTTGCAATGGTAGTCAAGTCAGACTTACCTACAGAAATAGTTAATGAAAAAGTACCCTGAAGGGCAGAATATTACTCAAGAGTGAAAAATCAGGAAACTAAGGTAAACTGCTTCCCATCCCGAGTCAAAATCTCTTGTCCAGTTCCTAGGACCTGAAACACCACCTAAGTACAATACTGACATATGTAAAAATGACTTCCCTAATTTTTCCTCAAACATCTACATGTAAACATTCACTGTAAAAGAGAGAGTACTCAAATACTTTGAGGATTCAGACTCATGTCTTAGCCTTTCCTTAGAAGGAGTAACCGATAACTAATCAACAAATGATCATAATGACCAATTCAAGGAAAGACACCCTACGTGCCATCTATATATGTGTTAGGAGACACAGTCAACCAGTTTTAAAATACTACTCAGAAGTGAAGGAAATTCCTTGACATTGGCCTTCAGTGCTTTTTTGGCTATCACATGAACAGTGTAGGCAACAAAGGTAAAAATAAACCTTTATTTTAATGGGACTACATTAAACTAGAAAACTTCTGAATGGGAAAGGAAATAATCAACAAAAGGAGAAAGCAACTTATGGATCGGGGGACAATTTTTGCAAATTGTATCTTTAAGAGGTTAATATCAAAATATATAAAGAACTCAAAATATATACAACTCAGAAGCAAAAAAAAAAAAAAAAAAAAAAGAAAGAAAGAAATGACTTAAATGGACATTTTGTCCAAAAAAGACATACCAATGACTGACAAGTTTGTGATTAGCATCATTAATTGTCAGAGAAATATAAAGTAAAGGAAAAATGACATATTACTTTCCATTTGTTAGAATGGCTGTTATCAAAAAGACAAGAGCTAACAAGTTGTTGTGGAGGCACAGAAAGAGAACCTTTATACACTGCGGGTGAGAATGTAAATTGGTACAGCCATTAAGGAAAAACTTCAGCTGCAGAATCCTCAAGAAGTTAAAAATAGAACAATCCTATGACCCAGCAATCCCTCTATTGAGTATATTTGCAAAGAAAACTAAATGAGCAGGTTATAGATGGCATCTTCCATGTCTATTGCAGCATTATTCACAATAGTCAAGATAATAGTGAAAATAACTTGTGTCCATTGATGAATACATGGATAAAAAAATAGTGGTGTATAGATAGATAAATTCCGATCTATATACATCATGTAATTACATGAAGGATACACTGGGAAAATTACTGTACCCTCTCACTAATATGGAGAATCTTTAAAGGTCAAAGGCACCAAAACAGAGAGTTAAATGATGATTACCCAGGGTGGGGAAGGGAAGGAATTGAGGTGAAGTAGGTCAGAAGGTGCAGATTTTTTGGTGGATAGAATAAATAAATCTAAATATGTAATGCATAGCAGAGGACTATAGTCAATAAATACTGTGTCATATACTGAAAATGTGCTAAGAGAGTACATTTTAGGAGCTCATGCACACACCAAAAAGGTAACTCTGGAAAGTGATGAATGTATTAATTTGCTTGATTATAGTGTCCATTTCACGATGTCAGGTCCGACAAACACAAATAATTTGACATCTATGAAAGGATCAGCAGGAGACACCCATCTGTGTAGCACAGACTGAAGGGTTCTGAGATAGACCTCAGTCTCTGCCCCCAATTATCTTCTCTCCTAAAAATAGTAGAACCAGAATCTCTAGCTACAAATTTATTCCTTTGGCTCTTTTTTTTTTTCTCAAAGTACTAGTGCACTTGTAAAATGTTGCCCAGTTCTGAAGAATTCTTTGCCAAGCTTATTTTCATCTACAGCAATGAGCAGCAAGAAAAATTCTGGGCAGGAGGGAACAAAGACCTCAGGGAGTCAAGGTTATAGCCATGTTCTCAACTCCAGACATGGGTGTCTCCTCTACTGGATGAGCACCACATGCTGAACTCCTATTTTTCTTTGCCCCAACACCACTCTGACTCAGTACTCAAGTAGTTAAGATATTCCCTCCTGTCAAAACCAGATACTGTTCCCTCTGTATTTTATCAGACCCCCCCAATTTTATAGAAATCACAAAATGCAGCCAAATTTTTCACTCCCTCTATATGTGTAGTGCCAAACAGTAGACCAGTTATTCCTATGTACCTCTACGTGTTTCCTCCTTATATCTGGAAGTGGTATTCTTTATTTTATTTATTTATTTTTTTGTAGAGACATAGTCTCTACATAGTAGAGTGCCATGGTATCACATAGTTCACAGCAACCTTCACCTCCTGGGCTTAGGTGATTCTCTTGCCTCAGCCTCCCGAGTAGCTGGGACCACAAGCGCCCACCACAATGCCCAGCTATTTTTTTTTTGTTGTTGTTGCAGTTTGGCCGGGGCTGGGTTTGAACCTGTCACCCCCAGAATATAGGACTGACACCCTACCCACTGAGCCACAGGCACCGCCCCTGAAAGTGGTATTCTTTAACAATGTCATTCAATAGAAGAATTGACCAAGCTAATTAATGAGCTTGAAGAGATTATTTGAAAATATACAGTCAGAAAAGAAAAAGTAAATAAGAATGAAGTATATTTATAAGATGGTGATAATAGCCTAAAATTGCTGGTATGCTTTCATTGTCCAAAAAAGTGCTGAATCTCAGAATAGTTGCCATTTTTACAGTTTTGTAGTTTGGGAACAAAAGGGGTGGCAGCTAACTACAGCAAAACCATTCTCATACGTGTTGATGTGTGGAAAGAGATATTCTAATATGAAATAACAAAATTACTATATTTCAAATATTATATGAAAATACTATGTTATCATGTGATATTAAAGTATATAGTTTTTGGAGGGCAGAACTTTTGAATTAAATATTTTCTTTCCGAAATTCTAAAGTTGTGGAACTAGTCTAATTCTTAATACTAACACAGAGTCCTAATGAATAATTATTACTTCCTTTTAGTACTGAATTTTAAAACTTTTTAAGAGCTAGCGTCTCACTCGGTCACCTAAGCTGGAGTGTAGTGGCATAATCATAGTTCATTGCAGTCTTAGATTCTTGGACTCTAGTGATTCACCTGCCTCAGCCTCTTAAGTAGCTAAGACTACAAGCAGGTGCAGCTTACCACTCAGCTAAGTGCGCATGTGTGCATATTGAGATGGAGTGTCATCATTGCCCAAGCACCTGTCCTGAAATTCACTTCTTAAATGACACAGAATAATGTAC
This sequence comes from Galagoides demidoff, assembly GCA_963574575.1. Lineage (NCBI taxonomy): Eukaryota > Metazoa > Chordata > Mammalia > Primates > Galagidae > Galagoides > Galagoides demidoff. Next base: position 16,785 of record CAUYQV010113270.1, read on the forward strand.
TATTTCAAATTGTAGTTTTGAAATTTCTAGAATTTAAGGTGAATAACTTGGATAAACAATTTAATTATCTTAATGATGTTTTTCCTTTTTACACTAGGAAGTCGTACTAAAGAGTCCACCTGCCAATAAATTGGCCCTTTCTGAAAATATTTCCTATTTCCCTGTGATTATTTTCCCCAAAGACTGCATAACATGTTGCAGTTCAAGATCAAAAGCAAAAAACAACAATCATAACAAAAACAGCAGGTGTATGTAGACAATTTACATAAATAAAATGTTTTGAGTGACTGTCCATCGTACTTATTTTCTTAAATCCAGCAGTTTCAAAAACACTGTATCTTCACTGATCTCTCCTGTTTTCTCAGTCATATGGAAATCTACATTTGGATTCTTGCAGAGTTAAAACCTTGCTGCAAAGAAATACATCCAATTCACTCCATCAATTCAGAAATGATACACCTGAAAGCAGTTGGCCGCCTCTGCTTTTGTGCTGCAGCACAGTTGTTTCTGACGTACAAAACACCCAGATCAAGGCTTGGCATATACTCGATACTCAATAAGATGCTAGCTTACTCTCTTTGAACCTATTGCACAAAGAGGTTGCTTATTTTTTTGTCCTCAGCACATTTACACCAACTGTGATACTTAATATTTTGGATAATTTATTACTTGCCAAATAAATGTTGTTTTGACTTACTTCATAAAACATATCAAACATATAAACTTATATAGAATATGAATGTACAAATTTAAGAAAATATCTACATAGAACAAACACTTTCTGCTATTAACAAACTTAAAGTGTGACAACAAAATCACTTTGACGCTACTGTCTAATAACCATCCCAATCATTACAGAGGGAGCAAATATTCTGAATTTGTGTCAATTATTCATTTTCTGTTTGCATATGATATGTTGTACCACCAATATGTATATTTTCAATGCATGTGCTATTTAGTTTTTCCTGCCCATGAACTTTATCAGTAAAACATTGTTTGCTGACTTCGGTATTTTGTGTACTTCTAAGATTTTAAAGTTAATGCATATTTATATATATGTAATCATAATTCATGCCTTTCTAGTACCATTCATTAAATACGCAGACCACTATTTATTTGTCATTTTTAAAATACACTTCCACTATGTAGTTGTGCAAGAATATGAGCAGAATTATTGTATTGATGAGAATTACCAGGTAATGTAACGTCCCTTTCCGAATTTCTACCCTCATACACAAAGCTTATAAACGTTTTCAGTGTTCCACATCTTCATCAATGTATATTCTTTTGAGAGCTGTAAAAAAGTGACCAGTATATCCCTGTAATAGAATACTATTCAGCAATTAAAAAGGAACAATCTATTGACCTATGGATGAAACAAAATAGCAACTGGCTATGCCATATAGTTTGTGTGTGCTGTAGGTTATGCCCTGTAGGGTTGTGTACATGCACTCTGTGACGTTCCACAATGACAAAATCACTAACGACTCTTTCAGAGAACTCATTCCCCTCATAAGCAACATGCAAGTGTAACCCTGTATCTCATTCCATGACTCACTCTTCAGTATTTCTGTACTTCAGTTTTCAATGCATTATGGAGACCAAGTGGGCTACTTTCTCTTTGATTATAGTGTATAAGATCAATGTTATTATGGTCTTCTTTTCTATGTCAAAATATGCAAAAGAAATCAACATTGACTTACTTATCTTTGATCAAGACTTAGAGAAAAAAGTTTTTCTTTCAGCCAGGTGTGATAGCTCATGCCTGTAATCCTAGTGCTCTGGGAGGCTGAGGTGGGTGGATTGCCTGAGCTCAGGTGTTTGATACTAGCCTGAGCAAAAAGTGAGACTCCGATCTCTAAAAATAGGCATTTTGGTGAGCACCTATAATTGTACCAGGGAGGCTGAGGCAAGAGAATCACTTGAGTTTGAGGTTGTTATGAGCTATAATGCCCTGGCACTCCACCAAGCATGACAAAATGAGACTCAGTCTCCAAAAATTTTTTTTTCTTGTGAAATGGGATACTTCAAATTATATAGATTTTTCTTTCTTCTTTCTTTCTTTCTTTCTCTTTCTTTCTTTCTTTCTTTCTTTCTTTCTTTCTTTCTTTCTTTCTTTCTTTCTTTCTTTTTCTCTTTCTATTTATTTACTTACTTAATTTATTTAGAGACAGTCTCACTTCCTCACCTTTGGCAGAGTGCTGTGGCCTCATAGCTCACAGCAACCTCAGACTCCTAGAGTCAAGTGATTCTCTTGCCTCAGCTTCCCATGTAGCAGGGAGTACAGGTGCCCACCAAAACACCTGGCTATTTTTTTTTGTTAGAAACAAGGTCTTGCTCTTGCTCAGGGTAGTCTGGAAGTCCTGAGCTCAGGCAATCCACTCACCTCGGCTTTCCAGAGTGTGAGGATTACAGGTATGAACCACCTGGCTCGGCTTACATGGATATTTTGTTTAATAGACAAGGAAGCTGAAACCCAGAGCCACTTCCATTTATGCAGTTCATGGAAAATGCTAAACAAACAGCACTTATTTCATTGCACTCCCATTTTGTCCTCTATAAAGACATTTTCAATTGTTTAATTATTATTTCCCTTATATCTTATTGACCTTTATTTCATGAAAGATGATTTAGTTAATCCTGTGGACAATATAATGAGAAATATATCTGGTATGGATTTGATGATATGGAATAAATAAAGTGGCAAATACCAAAAAGAACTTTCATTCAATAGTTCTACCTACTTTTCAAGTCCTTAGAGTGTGATGGTAGCAGATAGACACATCGATGAAAATATAATATGATTTTTATGCTGGAGACTAATTTTTCTCATTTTTTTTCATTATGTTCTGATTTATAATAAAGGATGGAGGTTAAAGAATCACTGGAGGCAGGGTAAGCTCCTCAGTATTTCTCTCTTTGTTTTCAAGAATGAAAAGCAAGAGTACAAAGCATTCTTTCCATGGTGTGTCTCATGATCTCAGGGAGGTGACGCATACTCAGGGCTTAGCATAGTGCCTATGACATATGACACTTGGTAATGTTAGGAATTCAAAACTTTAGTCCCATTATTAATGGTATTAAGGAACTGAATTAAATAATTTGAAAGTTCCCAAAACCTGTTTGGATTTTTGGTGCTTTCTTTCTTTTTAATATGACACTAGTTTGTATCTCATCCATTTCCTCTAAGTAAAGGTAAGATTATAAAACTCAAAGAATGTGGAAGGTGCCCCCTGCCCACTTTGCGATAAAGCTACGCGGAGCATGAAGTCCTAGGAGCATGCTCTCATCTAAATTAGCGAACTGCAAATCCTCAGTGTGTAGAAAAAATAAACTAACTACTGCTAGTGATAGAAAAGCAACCAGTGAATTCTGAATTACAGAATATTTGTATACAGGGAAGTTAATTCTAGCAAATACTTACTGAAAATTGGTGGTATTTTGCATTCTAATCCTTGCAATGTCTGTGCTCATTTTTTTAGGAAGCTAAATTCTTTCATGATATTTCTGAATTACATTTAAATTCATCGATGGCGCTGTGAACAATTCTTATGTGAGATTCTTGCATGTTAATCTTGCAAACTCATTCAGAGTGCCTCAAGATCTGTGCTGGGAGAGGAGATAAGAATGCTAATTTTTCTATCGGTTTCCTCCTAGACAGGAAGTGAATTATTTAGAAAAAAGTTAATTTGTGTATCTCATTTTTATGTCTGACACTGCTTTCAGGACTGCATTTGTTTTGTAAGCAAAAGCTAAATACTTATTCTATCAAAAGAGCTAACTATTATCAGAGACATCAGCAATATAAATACTTCCAGGTAGGAAGCTAAGGAGAGACAGAGGCTGAGAAAAACTTGCCTATTTTTAAATCAGCCTTCTACTATCATGTGTTCAATAGATACTTATCAGACACCTCCCATGTACCAGGAAATATTAATACAATGATGAATGAAAAACTTTCCCCTGGTCAAGTATCTCACTGTGGACAGGATGTGGTTTTTCACCTTAGCTAATGTAGACTCAGAGTTAACTTTAAAGCAATACATAAGAACTGGCATTAAAAAGTACAAAAAGAAATGCTCTGAAATTCTAAAGAAAGGAAAATGTAGTTTTATTGGGTGAGGAAAGGAACTCTTTATTATAGAGAAGATATTTAATGTGGATATTGAACAAAGATAATATTTTCACCAGTGGAATTAACAGTAATAGAGAATTTCAGAGGAGAAAGAAGCATGAGCAAAGACATAAGTCATCAGTTTAAAAGCAAAGCGTCTAGAAACAAAGCAATAGTCAGAGAACTACTGTCAGTAGAGTTTCCAGAGCTAGAGGGGACAAGGCAAACAGAAACCCATTGAGGACAAAATGGTGAACTTTACCCAGTTTATACCCTGAAGTTGAATTAACTAGTAATTGGAAATTACATTTTATGATATACTTTCAATTTCTCATGAATTCACAAATACAAATATGTTTAGCCCTAGGCATACCTTTAAAGATTACTATACTTTTGACTTGAAGTGACTTAATTTCAAGTGGATTATGGAACACAGCCACATTTCTTACTTATTGGAACATCTGTTGATAAACTCTTTCAAAGGCTTCAGCAATACAACTTGATTTATGTGCCTGTTAGTTCCTTCCAATTTACCATTCTGATATTTCTAGTATGTTGGTTTCTCCCTAGCCCTGGAACTCCTGATTGTAAGTTGTACTGAAATATCCAGAAATCAAATATTCTAACAAAACTACTCAAAGGCAAAAAGATGGTTAACATAGCGACTTTTCTTCATATACACTTTGAAAATAAGAAAATTCAAGCTGGGGCCTCTAGCCTACCCTGAAATACGTAGATACCCAGTAGCTAATTACAATTGGGTTTGTGTTCCACCAGGCACAAGCCCATCTGAGCATTATATTAATTGTTCACCATGACAGGTTCTTGGGTAAATTGGAACCCAGGAAAGAAGATAATACCATAGATGGAACTTATGGGAAAGAAACATGGATACTATCCCTGATGGAAATTGAGGGGTGTCAGATCTAATGCTGCTATGAGTGTCTTGAAAAAAACAGGGAGAACTTTGTTGAAAATTGAATAAAACAGGCAAAAGACAAGGCTAAGAAAATAATGAGCAAAGTTTCTATATTCCTCCATTTCCAGTATGTCCCTCAAGTGAAGAAAATAAATACTGTGGCTAGAAAACATTCCATTAAAAATCTCTTAAACTAATCAAGGACTTAACGTGACAGTCACACCAACCAATAATTGCCTTTTAAGCTAGTTTGGTCTGAATTTGCATGCCACTTCAATCCAGAGACTTAACGGATTCATCAGCTGAGTTTATTGATGCCAGAAGTCTACCATTAGCTTTCAGGTCTTATGGAGAATTACCCTCCTCTTTCTGCTCTTCTTTTGAAGTGATGACTTACATGTTAAGGTACTAACATATCAATTTCGGAGGGATAAGAGATCACTTTTCATGAGAAGTGCAAGATCTGTTGTATCATAAAAATAATAAAGCCCTTATGTGAATGATACTGTTGCAGTGCTAGAGGAATAGGAGTTAAGAAAATAAAAATTGCATTTTTTTAATTGGGTCGGACATGAGAAAATCTTTTGCAATATTTATTGAAAATATATAGAATAAAATTTAACACAAGTAATGTTTCGGGTGGTGCCTGTAGCTCAGTAAGTATGACGCTAAGTACGGCGCCAAGGGTGGCGGAGTTGGTCCCAGCCTGGCCAAAGTGCAGCAAAAAAATGGCCGGGCGTTGCAGGGACGGTGGGGTAGGGGGTGGGGTGTGGGGGGGCTGTAGTCCCAGCTACTCAGGAGGCTGAGGCAAGAGAATCACCTAAGTCCAAGAGCTGTGAGCCATGACACCACAGCACTCTACTGAGGGCAACAAAGTGAAACTCTATCTCTACAAAAAAAAAAAGAAAGAAAGAAAGAAAAGAAAAAGAAAGAAAAAGTTATAATCAAAAAATTTACTTTAATAAATCTCATCACTAACTACACTCTTTGCTTTAAACTTATGTTCACTCACTGTACCAGTCAGTGCTAAAATGTGCTAATTTATCTCCCTATTTCTCTTCTTATGCAGTCTGCTTCAAACTTACAGCTCATGATTTCCTGGGCAGACAATAGGTATTTCAGTTAGGTCTGACCGAGGGTAAACAGGTGGCAAGGAAGTGGGTAAAGGCAGGGAACAGGATTTGAATTATAACTAGGAACTAAAAGGCTTCTAGGAACAGTTCCCTAGTGGGAACATAGACTGTAAGGACCTCCTACAGCCCTTTAACTGACCTGGGGCTTATTACCATCTAATTAGCATTGCATGAGTGATTTTCATGAAGGATTCTGGGAGGATCGCTTGCTAGTAAGGAAACTAACTGTTATATAACCTGTTATGTAATTGTTTAAATAACCCAACCTGTCAATCACTCTAAAGGCAGAACTTGCAAACCATCCTGCCAGGAGAAAGATGGGACAAACCAGTTAGCTAATAAAAGACACAGGATGCTCAGATTTTAAGGTCTTTCTCCACTTAGAGAGAATGATCGGTCTCTCCTTCTGAGAAGTACTTTACGCCTCAATAAAGGGTGTGTGTGTGTGTGTGTGTTATTGCTTTTTATCTGTGATCATTTCATCATTGGATCGACCGGGTATCTGTATTGGGAACCAAGACCAGGGAACATCCAGACATTTTCACCACCATAACTATGTTATAATGGAATGTATTCTGTGTTTCATTTGACAATTTCCATATTTTCTAAATATTACAATTTTTTTTCAAGAATAAATTAAAGCTCCATTTTTATTGTAAAATCCTTCTTCATTCTTTTATTTAGAAATAATTTCCTGTTCCTCTGGGCACACTCTTTTCCTTTATACTTTTTTCTTTTTTTTGCATTTGCCATAATATTTTTGTACTTTACATGATTTTCTTAACACATACTTTGCCCTTTTAGATCAGCAACTTGAGTTTCTATAACTTTTAATCTTAAAATATGATCCACATCTAGAAAGTGATATTCACATAATAGTGCAAATTAAGTACTATGTGATAATTTTAAGTAATCAGACAATGAACCAATAAAAATGTGTACTTTGCCTTACAGTTGAGATGGCTTTTCTCTGAAGTATTTAGTGTCCCTAACTCCAGTTCTTATACAAATGCAGACAATACTAGGATAACTCCTGAATTGGTTTTACATTGAAAACACTTTAAAAATTAGAGTACAATCAACCCTGTGCAGTACAAAGGTTAGGGGTGCTGAAAGTCTATATAGCCCAAAATATGTATATAACTTCTGACTACTCCACGATAGTTACTAATAAATAACCTACTCTTGACTAAAAGCTTTATCAATAACATAAACAGCCAATTAACATGGACTTTGTATGGGACATATGTTGTATACTGTATCCTTGCAATAAAGTAAGCTAGAGGAAAGAAAATGTTATTAGGAAGATAATAAGGAAGAGAGAACACATATTTACTATTTATTAACTGGAAGAGGATCTTTGTAAATATCTTCATCTTTGCTGTGTTCTCACTGAGTAGTCTGAGAATAAGGAAAACGATGAAGGTTGATCATGCTATCTCAAGGGTGGCAAAGGAGAACAAGGTTATAGAAGTAGCAGGCAACAGATTTATTGAGGTAGAATAGACATAAAATAAACATAAAATTTTTTAACTATAAAACAATATTTTATGCAGTCTGTGATAACATCTGTAACATTTTATACTTTTTGAAAATTGATTTTATGTGGCTATCATTTAGTGTTTCTAATTTAGGTTAAATAGTTTTTATTAAGAACTTAAAATGCCTCACTTCTATACATCCTGATTATTCCAAATATAATCCACGTCACTGTGAAGTCTAAAAACAAACACGTGTTTACTATCTTGAGGACCATCTATTATAGTTTTAAGAGAATATAACATTTATTCTTTGGAAACAGAATATTCCAAGAATTATAGCATATGTATGATTTAATATGTATCCAATTTGTATGATCAAAGAAGACATTTGGCCCAGCTAATCTAGGCTTCAAAATTTACTTGGTTGAAATTATTCAGATAACTATTTTGGTCCTTTAATTCTCTTTATCTGCATGGGCATAGACTACATGATTTTCCCTAAGCATACTTAACTAGGCATTAAATTGAAATTTAATAGAATCATTATTGAAGTTAAATAGATTCTTTAATGATTTCTTAAAAGACACTTATGAATGTATACAGCAATATATCCACTATGTACTTGTAAATGTTCAACAAATACTTTATATTAATAACATACTATTTAGTCAACATAATTAAATTATAGAAAGATCTAGTTATAGTATACATGTTCTGTCATTAAATGATCACTTTTAAAACATGTTTTGGGAACCTGAGCCATCATATTGGCATATAAATTGATTAAGTATCTGTGATAAATGTTATTTGAACTTAAATTCATAAGTTCCTAGGAGCTTAAACTATTTATTTTAAAAATTAATACCATATGAATTTGATTAAATTACTGTGGTGGGTTTTTTGTTATAACTACATTCATATCAACTATTATATGTAATTCATTCAGATTTCTTACTGAGTTTTGAATTTCTGACTGAGTTCTGCTATATTGTTATGTGTTAAATGGGACATATCTTTAGAGATAGAATATTTTGAAATTGCTACCACAAATAAATATGAAAAAATGATGGATGTGTGTATAAATATACCAAGTATAACATACCAACCCAAAGAAATTTTGGAAAATTCTCAAATATTCAGGAACTAAATTAGTTTGTTGAAAAATATACCAAAAAGTAAATTACAGTGTGTACTGAACTAAATCCAAATAAAAATCGCTTGGGGTATGATGGAAATTTCATTAATATTGACAAAAATTTTTAAATTGTATCATGTAATGAGAAAAGAAAAATTGAATTTAAACTATATTAACATAATAAAATTCACATCAAGAATTAAAGAGCTAAAAAATAGAGAAAAAAGATGAAATTGAAACTCTTTTTTTTTGAGATTGCTAAAACTGATAATCTTCTAGTTAGATTGATAAAATAGACTATCTGTAAATTACCAAAATCAGCAATGAGAGAGGTGATATAATTATGGTATCTAGAAGTTAAGGGGTAATAAGGGAATCTTGCGGGGACAGAAAGCTGATGGTGGGGGACCTGCGATGAACATAGCAGGTGGGGGAGCACATGGTATCCTGGGGAACACAGAGAAACTGCGGGGTTGATGACCCATTATCTTGTTAAGATTCTTCAGTTTTTATCATAAGTTAAAAGGTATTACATCTCACAGTTTAAGTCTGGGCAGTTTATTTTATGTCAATTCTACCTCAATAAATCTGTTTGAAACATTAAGAGATGATGAAGTGAGATCAGGAAGAAACTCAGAAGGCAAAGTGGATGAGGTGGTTGTGCACAATGAGAATAAAGGGACAAAGTACAAGAGATGAAAGAAAACTAGGAGGGTGCGAGAAACACGGTAGATTTATTGTGTTCATGAAAAGAGATAGAAAACATTTTTAAAAACAACTAAAAATTTCACTTTATATCTGAAAAATTCAGGTATTGTTTGTATTTATTGATCATGGTTTGTAAAAACATGAGTATATAGCGTACCATTGAATAATTCAGTCTGTATCCGATTTGTGTAAACTGAAGGACCAGAGATTAAGTGGTATTCCGGTTACCGACTTATTTTTGCTCAGCTCCAATTTTTTTCTTCAGTATATGCTCTGCTTTAATGGGCCAAGTTCCTCTAAGCATCCCCCCTATAGGGTGAGCAGTTACACTCCTCAGTGGAGGACGCTGGAAGGAAACCAGGGGTAGAAGGGATTCGGGATTCTCTCACTGTTTTCTGCTGCAGGTGGGTGGGGAGGGAAGAACAGCCCTTGGGTCTTTGTTCCAGCCTTGCAGCCTAGGCTTGATCTGACAATAACTGTCAGAGGTTTTGCACTCAGAATCATCAGGCCTTCTGGAAAGACCTCTGGCTCGCCTCTGCGTCTTGATTTGGTTGGCCCTTGTGGGACAGTTTCACAGCGTTCCCAGCAGGCCTCTCCTCTCTACACACTGACACTTCTACTATTTGCCGAGTGACTGCAGACCAGCTCTGACCCAGGCAATTGGGTCACCTTCTCTGTCATCTACTGAGCTAAGCTGCACCCTCTCCAACAAAACACTGACCCAGTCCAAGTTTGTTTTTCCATGAATATGATCCTTCATTCCTAGGAGATTATATAGTTTTTTTATACAGTTACTGCTTCAGCAGAGTTCCACGATTTTTCACTTGAGACGTTTCCTGTTGAATGGTTCTGTGTGATTTCTATTTCTTGATAGGATTCAGACTGATTGAAAAGGATAGACAGTAAAACCTCAGCACGGAGTATCAGGAAGGATACGAGACACTAAACTCCAAAATGAAAATGTTCTTCTTCTCTTGTTGTTGTTGTTGTTGTTGTTTTGTTTTCCTGTAAGAAAAATTAAACAATCCTCTGATTTCTATCAGGTGCATCAGACAATGGGAAAGTACAATGATTAGAGCAGAGAGGATTCACAGACAATGCCTTAATTAAGGGACCTATCGTGAAGGATCTTTAAGAGTTTATTTCCAATTGTCCATTCCTAATACATAGAAACAGAAGTTATTTGTGTGTATGTATGTGTGTGTGTGATTTTGTAAAATCCACTTACTAGTTCTATGATATTTTTTATAGATTGCCTGGGATCATGAGCTTTTCTACATAGCCATGTCAGCTGAATTTGGAGAGTACTGTTTCTTTTTTTTCTAACCTATATATAACTTTAATTTCCTTTGTCTTCCCTTATTGCACTATTGAAAACTTCTAGGACAATGGTAAAAAAAGTAGTCACAGAGCTGTTTTTATCTTGTTACCAAACTGAGAGAAAAGCATTCACTCCTTCCCCTTTAAGTAAGGCAGACTGTGTAAGTCCTGCATCAGGTTAAGGAAGTTCCTTCCTAGTCTTAGTTTGTTGAGAGATATTTATCAAGATAAATGTTGGGTTTTGCCAAATGCCTTTTCTATTTCCTATTCAGATCATAGTTTTGCCCGTTTAAAGCATTTGGCAATATAGTGAATTACATTGCTATTTATATGTAAAAGCAATTTTTTATTCCTGTGATAAATCTCACATGTTTATAATGTATTGCATAATTTATACATATTGTTAAATCTCCTTTGGCAGATTTTTAACATTTTTGCAACTATACTCCTATTAATGAGTAGACTGGTTTATTGTTGTCTTTTCTTTAATTTCTTCTTCTACTTTAATGTCAAGGCATTTTCAGAGAACAAATTAGCAATTCCATTCTTTTAATTTTTTGGAAGAGTTATGGAAAACTGCCATTATTTCTTTCTTAAATGTTTGATAAAATACACCAGTGAAGATGTTTGGAACAGGAGCAGTTTTGTGAAAAGATTTTCATTTGCAAACCAAATTTCCTTAATAAGTACAGAGCTATTTCGATTGTTTCTTTTTGATTGTGTTGTAAGAATTTGTCTTTCAAAGAATTTGTCCATTGTACCTTAATATTATCAATAATTTAAAAAATTATTGGCATAAAGTTGTACAAAACATTTATTACCTTATACTTCTATTTTGTTTATGAAAATAGATGGCAAGAGGTAGCTATAAAATCTGTAGTGACACCACCTCTTCATGATTTTGGAAATTCATCTTCACTCATTTTCTTCAGATTAGGATGGGATACGTTTTATAGAACTGTTTCATGCACATACTGTGTAACAGAAACCTTGTACCCTCTGAAACTTTATACACCTCATGTCTCTTTCCTCCATCCTCTGAAAACTGTCATTTTATTTATTCTTCTCTATGCTTGACTATGTTAGATATCTCATATAGGAAGAATAAGGAAATATTTGTCTTATGATTGTCTTATTTTGCTTACCCTAATGTCTTCTAGTCTATCCACGTTGTCACAAATGATAGGATTTCCTTCCTACTTGAGGTCAAATTATGTTCCAGGTTATGTACATTTACTCTTTATCCCTGTGTCAAAGGATATTTTAGCTGTTTCCATCTAGTAGCTGTTGGGAATAGTGCTGGGGTGACCATGAGAGTGCAGATTTCTTTTCAAGATCCTGATACCGCTCATTTGTCTATCTATATAGAAGTGAATTACTGAATCATCTAGAAATGGATTATTGGATCATACTTATTTTTAATTTTTTAGGACTCCTCCATACTTTTATCCGTAATTGTGGCACCATTTTACAGTCCACTGAACAGTGGTCAAAACAGTGGTTTGAGTTTCTTCACAACCTCACTGATACTTCTTCTCTCTGGGGGTTTTATTTTAATTAATTAATTTGGGAATAGCCATTCTAACAGGGGGGAAGTGATGGCTCACTGTGGTTATGATTTACATTTTCTGAAGATTACTGATGCTGAGCCCCTTTTTGGCATACGCATCAAATACTTGTATATCTTCTTTGGAAAAATTTCTATTCAAGTCTCTTGACTATTTTAATTAGATTTTTGCTTTGTTTTTGCTATTGAGTTGTGGGACAAACTTATTATATATTTTGGAAATTAACTACTTTTCATATACAGGTTGAAATATTTTTATCCATTTCATAGGTTGACTTTTTACCCTGTTGTCACCTTTATGTGCAGAGCATTTTAATTTAAGGTAGTAATAATTACCTATTTTTGTTTTTATTGCCTTTGCTTTTGATGTTATATTTATTAAATCATTGCCATGAGTGGTATCATGAAGTTTTCCACCTACATTTTCTTTGAAGAGTTTTATTTATTTATTTATTATGTGTGTATGTATGCATGTATTTATTTTTGAGACAGAGTCTCAAGCTGTCACCTGGGTAGGTTGCTATGACATCATAGCTCACAGAAACCTCAAACTCTTGGGCTTAAGCTATTTTCTTGCCTCAGCCTCCCAAGTAGCTGGGACTACAGGTACCTGTCACAGTGCCTTACTATTTTTTTGTTCCAGTTGCCATTGTTGTTTTTTAGCTGGCCTAGGCTGGGTTTGAACCCACCACCCTCCATGTATGTGGCTGGCACCCTACCCAGTGAGCTATGGATGCTACCCTTTATTGAAGAGTTTTATAGTTACTTGTCTTATGTTTAAGTATTTAACACATTTTAGTTAAATTTTTCATATGGTGTAAGATAGGGTTCTAAATTTATTCTTTTGCATTTAGCTATCTAGTTTCCAAGCACCATTTCTTGAGGACACTGTCCAATCCCCATTGTGTATTCTTGGCACCTTTGTCAAACATCAGATGACCATATATGCATAGGTTTATATTTGAGTTCTATAGTTTGTTCTACTGGTCCTTATCTGTCTTTAAGTCAATACCACCCTGTTTTAATTAATCGAGTCTTATATTTGGAAAGTAGGAAGTGTGATGCTGTGGAGATTTGTTCTTCTTTTTCAAAATTAGTTTGATTATTTGGCACCTTGTATGTTCCACATCAATTTTAGAGGTTTTAAAATATTTATAAAAAGGCTGTTGTGATTTTGATAAGGATTTTATCAAACCTTCAGTTTACTTTAGGTAGTCTGGATTTCTTAACAAAATTGTCTTTCAACCTATGAACATAGGATATCTTTAATATTATCTATATCCTTTTTCTTCTTTCTTTTTAGTTTATAATGTCTAATCCTATTACTTCTATAATTAAGTATGTGATTGTTTTATACTTTTTGATGCTATTTTAACATTATTTTTCTACTTTTTTCAGATTGCTTATTATTATTATTCCACCTGATTTTTGTATGTCAATTATGTATCCTGCAATTTTAATGAATTTCGTCCTAGCGGATTTATTTTTGTGGAGTCTTAAGAATTTTCTTTAGAAGAAATCACATCATCTCCAAACAGAAACAATTAAACTTCATTCTTTACAATGATATAACAGGAAAATTAATTCTTTTGTGGTAAAATAGTGGTGTAAAGGTAGTAATATACTAATTTATTTTTGTTTTTATTAAATCACAACTGTGTACATTGATCCATTTATTAGGTTCAGTGTACTGATTTGATATACAATGTGAAATACTTACATTGAACTGATTAACACATCCATCACACTTACAATCTTTTCTTAATAGTTTTGAAATGTACCATTTTATCATGTACATCATGTGAGGTTCCCCCCAAGTGGCCTCCCTCCTCTCCCCCCTCCCCTTGCTCTCTACTTCCTTACTACTTTCTGGACTATAGTTATGCTTTGCCATTTGTATTAATGTGTAGGTAGTTATATATTGATTTCATAGTAGTACTGAGTACATTGGATACATTTTTCCCCATTCTTGAGATACTTTACTGAGAAGAATATGTTCCAGCTCCATCCAAGTAAACATACCAGATGTGAAGTCTCTATTTTTATGGCTGTACAGTATTCCATGGTGCACATATACCCGATTTGTTAATCCATTCATGGATCGATGGGCATTTGGACTGTTTCCATGTCTTGGCAATTATGAATTGACTACAATAAATGTTCTGGTGCAAATGTCTTTGTTGTAAAATGATTTTGGTCATCCTGGTATAAACCTAGTAGAGAAATTGCAGGATCGAATGATAGATCTACTTTTAGTTCCTAGAGTATTCTCCAAACTTCTTTCCAAAAAAGTCATATTACCTTGCATTCCCCCCAGCAGTGTAGAAGTGTTCCCTTCTCTCTGCATCCACTAAACCTTTGATTTCTGATGATATACCTGTGTCTATGAACATGTAGGTATAAATTTTTAATTTATTTTAATTGAATTAAATGAAGTAAAATTAACTGGTTATTGTATCTTAATTGAACTTCAAGTAAATATTGTGCATAAATTCACATTTAGAAGCACTCTTGCTAATATAGTTTACTTGAAAGCTTCTAATACCATAATGTTGATATCCTTACTTTTAAACCAAATAAATGCTCATTCATCTCACTCTCTGAAATCTCTGAAATGGGGGGATAATAGCAATTGAATTCCACAAAAAAGATATATTCTCAGGAATATCTAATACATGGTATAGCTGTGTACTCTGAATTACATGGTGTTCAAAAGGGATGCCCTGCATGATGGCTCATACCTATACTCCCAGCTACGTGGGAGACTGATGCTGAAGGATTGAGGCTAGGAAAATGAGACCAGCCCAGGCAACATAGCGAGATGCTGTCTAAAAAAAGAAACAAATAAATAAAGGAAAAGAAAACAAAAATTGCACTGAAATATATTGAGAGAATAGAAGCCATAGACTATATATTCTGGATGAGGAATTTTGAAAACTTTTAGAACAATTAAGAGGAGAAAGAAAAAGGACAAAGAAAATGAGGAAGAGGAAAAAGATATAGGTTTGAAATTCAGGTCATTTCCTATCTCTAGACATAAACTGCCCATTGCTATTGAGCACCCGCTGATCACTTTAGACATCAATGCATTTGCTTCCCCTCCATAACTACAGGCTATGTGATGTCATTTGTATTCACCTCGGGCAGATACAGAGCCTCTGCTCATTTCATCAAAGGACTATTTATGAGGCTGTAAAAAAGATGAGTTTCTCCGAATAGTCTCCAAATTAAACTTTTTAAAGTTTAATGTTGGCACACAAGAATAATTACAGTTATAAACCATTAAACATTTAGAAGAAATTTATAGGATTGGAGGTAGAAAATTTACAGCTGTGGCCTAATACAATAAATTTCCTCTGTAAAAGCGGAACCACAGAAACATTTCTATTCAGGACTCCAGGAAGAGAAAATGCTTTATTAATACCCAAACATGCAGGGACTATATTTGGGCATTATTTATACAGAAAGATGAATACTTTTGTAAGATATAGTTAATTAACCTTATAGCCAAAAGTCAATTTAGTCTTTTTTTTTTTTTAACATCAATAACTAGAGTACATTAAATGCATTTTTTAAAGATTAGGTTATATATGCTCTCTTATCCTAGAACACAGTCCAGTGCCTCAGAGAATTTTATTTCTTCAAGGAGTTATGATGCATCAATTATTACACTCCTGTGAGGGCTATTGTTGTTGAGGGTAGGGTATGGATCTCTATCAAGCTCTGTGGTGACGTTTCAAGGGAAAAACCACCCAGCCCTCCAACTGCATTTTAGTCCTGGGGAAACTTCTTCACTAAAATCCTAATATGCCTTAGCATTATAGGATATGTTTGGCTTTGACTGAATTTACAAGGACTGCATTGTAATGCCCTATTAATGTGATTCTAATGCTCTGTTAAAGTGTATCTGGTAAGCACACAAACTGACTATTCAGTTAACTGATGACCTACTGTTTAAGAGCCCAGTTTACCTGCCATACGATTGTAGCCAAAAAAAAAAATCTTGATTTTATTCCTGGTGAAGGCTTATTTTGTGACCTTTAGTATTATTGATGATTACTTTTCCTATAAGTCTTGAGCATTACTTCTTGTTTCTTGGGTAATTTCATATATATTTTGGTTATGAACAGATCATTTTTATTAATTTTATTACCACACTGGGTGCTGTTCCTCACCTCTTTATTGAATTAACTTATCAGTTGTAATTTTAATTAATTCTCTTGGGATTTCAAGGTAAATAATGTCATCTAGAAATAAGGATAATTTTACTTTCTTCATTTAATTTTTGTTCTCATTTATTTTACACAGCTTTGGAAGACTTTTCAATGATTATGGTGATTCAGGATGTCTTTATCTTATTTCTTGACTTTATTAGAGAACTATTTCACAGCTTGTTCATTAGATCTAACATTAACTCTGGTCGAAATAATAAGTAAACAAATTGATAAATCAAATTACACTTATAAAATAATTTCTCATGGAAATCTTTTAAGGAGACTTTTTGCAAGCATGTGTCATATCACTGACGTTTTACAAGCGAAGGAGGTAATCGTATACGTTTTTGGCCTATTTCTATGGTTATTTATGTTAATATTATAGACATATTAATAAAAATAAATCATTATATGCATGATATAAACCCTACTTGATCATGTTATATTATAATTTGGATATTCAATTATTTAATAAAATTACATTAAAATATGAAAAAAAATTTCCTTGTAGGAGTGATGTTTCAGGGATGAACCTTGAAAATGCTAGTGTTACAAAAGAAGACTGACTAAAACAATAGTATACTTGGTTAAATTTATGAAAACAAAGAATTTAATAGATGAGTTAACTGCATAGCTTATTTATTTTTGCTTTCATAAAGACTAAAATGAAATTAAATATGAGTTTTTATAAGTGACTGTATTACTATTATACATTTTTAAAGTGATAATCTAGTATGATATTTTTTAAACTTTATTACTCTGGTGACTGTGTTCATAAAAATCTTATTAATGAAAACAAAGCAAAAGCCTATTTTTCTAAAATTAACCCCATTTGTATGCTTTGAATGACAGAGGGGGGAATTTGACAACATTGTCTCCAAGGAAATAACCATTCCACTAGCAAAAAATTATGCTAAAGAATAAGTCTTAGAAAATTAAGTATATGCAGTAAATAAAGAAATATTCACTCAAGAATATCTACCGTTTAATTTGAATAACAGGAGTTTATGGCATTTGAAACACAACTTCCTCCTACCTGCCTTCTCAGCTCTGTTTATGAAAATTGCACTCTAGGTGAGTGGGATGAAGTGTGTGTTTCATAATTCTTCCTATGGCAACTTCTCACCTTTCTTTTCTTATTAGTACCAGTCTAGGAATAGAATTTCACCACAAGGTGGGAAGTTACTAGCGTATATCATGAGCCCCAGCCACTGCCCTGTTCTGGGTGGATATCTGACAAGTGGATAGATGCTCCTTTCATTGCCAAAAATAAATGAATATCTTGGGGTTAAGCAATTAAGAGGGGCTGGTAGCTCCATAATACTGGGAATCAAAACAGTGGTACAACCATAGTTTAATAGAGAGCACAGGAAAGGATACAGCCAAGAAGATCTTCCTCGGGATCATACTCAACCATGGGTATGAGGAAGACTGCATATTTATTGAATGGCATCACTCTCAGAGCAGGAGGGGCCACACTTGAAAACAAACCTCAAGCCACACAAAGATCCATTAATAAAGGTAGAAACCAACTGGCACTTGGGACTTAATCAAAAACTCTACTCAATGTTGGATGAATGTTAGCCTACTCTAACCCAAGAACAACACTGGAAATTGGTTTATTGAAAAATAGAATTGCATGCTCCCTTGGAAGTCTGGCAGAGTGTGTATGCCCATGTACTCCTATAGAAGTATATTAGATTGGAAAATTCCAAACAACTAGTCCATGGCTGAATGTGAGACAAAATCTGACTATGGTAACAGTGTAAGTACCACACTCATTCACCAATAAAGAGTAGAAACCCAACTGGTCAGAGGGGCTTGAACATACTTTTTGTTTGATAGTAGATTATGCCTACCCAGTGGCAACTCTTAGTAGTCAGGCTAAATGATAAAAGTAAAGGAAAAGTCTATGCAAGTACATCAGAGACTTCAAACTGCACTATAAATTTCATGTAATTATTTCAATAAAGACATTAAACAAACAAAAGACTTATCAAATAACAACAACAAAAAAACCCATTAATGCTGTGTGTGTGTGTGTGTGTGTGTGTGTGTGTGTGTGTATGTGTGTGATACAGTCTATATGGTTTTGGCAATGTCTTTTTTTTTTTTAATATTGAGATGGCTATTTTGATTACTATAGCCTTGTAGTATAGCCTGAAGTCTAGTATAGCTATTTTGATTACTATAGACTCCACATTTTTTATTATTACATGACTACATTGGCTATTTGGGGTCTTTTCTGATTCCATATGAAGTGTTGAACTATTTTTTTCTAGATCTGTGGGAAAATGCTGTTGGTATTATTTATTTATTTATGTATTCATTTTTTTTTATTAGGTCATAGCTGTGTACATTAATACTATCATGGGGTACAGTGGGTTGTTTCTATATACAATTTGGAATACTTACATCCAACTGGTTAAAATAGCCTTCATGTCATTTTCTTAGTTGTTATGTTGAGACATTTATATTCTACATTTAGTAAGATTCACATGTACCCTTATAGGATAAATCATAGGCATGATCCCACCAATCACCGTCCCTTCACCCATCCTCCCTCCTCTCCTCCCCTCCCTTTCCCCTTTCCCCATTTCTTGGGTTAAAATTGGGATATAGTTTTCCTATGATAACTATAAATTAGTTTTATAATAGGGTTGAGTACATTGGATACTTTTTCTTCCATTCTTGAGATACTTTGCTAAGAAGAATATTTTCCAGCTCCATCCATGTAAACATGAAGGAGGTAAAGTCTCCATCTTTCTTTAAGGCTGCATAGTATTCCATGGTGTACATATACTACAATTTATTGATCCATTCATGGGTTGATGGGCACTTGGGCTTCTTCCATAGCCTAGCAATTATGAATTGGGCTGAAATGAACATTCTGGTACAAATATCTTTATTGTAAGGTGTTGGTGTTTTAATAGGATTGCATTTAATCTAAAAATCACTTTGAGTCATATAAACATGTTAACATTGATTCTGCCAATCCATGAGCATTATATGTTTTTCCATCTATTTACACTCTCTGCAATTTTTTCCCTAGTGTTTTCTAATTATATTGATAGAAAACTTTTACCTCCTTATTCAAATATATTCCTAGATATTTTATTTTCTTTGATGTTACCATATGGGTATCGTATCTTTGATTTGATTTCCTGCTAGACTGTTGCTGACCTACATGAAAGTTAGTGATTTATGTCTATTGATTTTATAACCAGAGATTTTGCTCAATTTATTTATCAATTCGAGGAGTCTCTTGGTTGAGTCATTTGGGTTTTCTAGATATAAAATCACATCATCAGCAAAGAGTAATAGCTTAACCTTTTCTTTCCCCATTTGGATACCTTTGATTTCTCCCTCTTGTCTGATTTCTCTGGCTAGAACTTTTACCACTATGTTGAATAGAAGTGACCATAATGGGCAATCTTGCCTGATTCCAGTTCTAAGCAGGAATGTTTTCAATTTTCTCCCATTCAGTATGATGTTGGCTGTGGGTTTGCTATAGATGACTTTTATAATTTTGAGGTATGTCCCATCTATGCCTATATTCTTAATTGCTCTTATCAAAAAAGGTGCTGTATTTTGTCAAATGCTTCCTCTACATCTATTAACAAGATCATATGGTCTTTGTATTCGATTCTATTTATATGGTGAATTCATATATAGATTTGCATTTGGCTAACCAATCCTGCATCTCAGAGATAAACCTACTTGGTCATGATGAATTATTTTTTTGATGTGCACCTGAATTCAGTTTGTTAAGATTTTACTAAGAATCATCATGAAAGTAGAGATGTTGACCTATAGATCAGAACAGAGACCTCAGATATGAAACCATCCTCACATTCCTATATGCTCATTGATAAAGAAGGTAAAAATATACACAGGGGAAAAGAATACCTAATTGATAAATGGTGCTGAATAACTGGATAATCCCATGTAAAGGACTAGAACAGAACCCCTACTTCTCACCACTCATAAAAGTAATTCACAATGGATAAGACTTAAACCAAAGACACGAAACTATCAGAATTCTAGAAGAAAATGTTAGAGCTCAGCCTTGGCAAACAATTTATTAAGAAGACCCCAGAGGTAATAACAACAACAGAAATAAATGATGAATGGGACTTGACCAAAGTAAAAAGTTTCTGCACAGCCAACGACACAATCTATAGAACAAATAGGCAAATTACAGAATGCGAGAAAATATTTGCATGTGATACATCTGAGAAAGTGGTGATAACCAGAATCCACAAAGAACTGAAGCAGATCAGCAAGAAATGATCAAACAACCTTATTAAAAAATGGGCAAAAGACTTGAACAGAAACTTTTCAAATATAGATAGAGTAATGGCCAAGAAACACATGAAAAAAAAAAAACAACTCCATGTTTTTAATCATCAGGGAAATGAATACGAAAACCACTGACACACTGTCTAACTCCAGTGAGAAAGGCCATCATCAAAAAGTCCCAAAGCAACAGATGCTGGTGCAGATGTGAAGAGAAGGGAAGACTCACACACTGAGCACAACTTCTATGGAAATTATGGGGAGATTCCTCAAAGAACTAAGAGTAGACCTATGATTTGATCCAGAAATCTGAGTACTAGATATTTACCCAAAAGGGAAAGAAAGACATTTTATTAAAATACACTTATACTCAAATGTTTATAGCAGTACAATTCACAACTGAAGACATGTGGAAACCACTCAAGTACCTATAAAATGTAGTATGTGTATACATACTATGGAGTACTACTAAGCTATAAAAAGTCATCATCTAGTCATTTTTGTAAAAATGTGGGTGGAACTGGAGACTGTTCTTCTAAGTGAAGTAGCACAAGAATGGAAAAAAATAAACACCACAGGTACTCATTTCTAAATTGGAACTAGTTGACCAACCCATACGTGCACATACAGAAATAAGACTCATCATAAATTCAGTAGATAGGAAATGGGAGGAGAGGTTGGGTAAATTACACCTAGTGGTGCAATGCACATATTCTGGGTGAAGGGGACACTTAGAACTTTCACTTAACATGTATAAAAGAAAATTATATAACCAAAACATTTGTACCCCTCTAACATTCTGAAATCAAAGAAGAAATCTGATAAGTTTAAATATTATTAGGTATAATAAATATATTTATGCTTTCAACACAGTATATATGCATGCTTGTGTCTATATACATAAACACAGATGCACATAAATAGTGAAACAAAAGTTTAGTGAAACAAAATGTGCTAGATACAATGCAAAAACCTACATAAAAATGAATTCTATTAACAAGAATTATTATATAGATGTTTATAAAAGACAGTACAATTATATAAATTACATATTCATTCTCTCTTCCCTTAATTTTTTTTTTTTTTTTTTAGACAGAGTCTCACTATGTTGCCCAGACTAGAATGCAGAGTCATCCTTATAGCTCATAGCGACCTCAAACTCTTGGATAAGGAATCCTCTTCCCTCAGCCTCCTGAGTAGCTAGGACTAAGGCACCCACAATGATGGCCAGTAAATTTTTTTATTTTTAGTAGAGACAGTGTCTCACTCTTGTTCAGGCTGGTCTTGAAATCCTGAGCTCAAGCAATCCTCCCACGTTGGCCTCCTAGAGCAGTAAGATAATAGATGTTAACCACCAAGTCTTGCCCCTTAAATAATTTTTAAAAATTGAATAAAATACTATGTATATAACCATGTTCTCAGCTTACAGTGGGTGTGTGTAAGGGGGTGGTGGGTGTGGTTTGTGACTTTACACAATGGCAGCATAAAAGAGTCAGGTGGGGAGAAAGCTATATTTGTTTACAAAACTAAAAAACAATGGTAACAAATCTATAGGAAAATTAGGAGAATCAACTGAAAATGTTCTATATTACATTTTGATAACAATTGCACAGTTTGTGATTCTGCTAAAAAATAGTTAAATTACATTGTTAAATGGATTTCTGAAGAAAGTGTTATTTGAAATATGTAATTAAGAGATAGAATTTTGGCACAAGACATACAATAGTCCACTTTAAATCTAAGGATATTCAGTGATAACATATGAATTTTGTGAGCAGGAAAATGGACATTCAAAGATCAGCCATTGACAGAATTATGTTGCAAAATGCTTAGCAAGTTTTTTTTTTTTGTCTAATTGAGTCTTAATTTGAAAAGTTAATTTTATATTAGTTTCTGGACAGGAATATTCATTCATTCTTTCCACAAATATTTTCAATATTAAGTAGAAGCAATTTCCTTGGTGTTGAACTTCATAAAGTTGTTTAGCTTGTTTGAAAGTTTAGAAAAAAACCAAAATTAGTAACTCTAAAGTTACAACTATGACTTACAAAAATGATGTTCTAGCCTGAATTGTCTATTATGGATTAATAAACATAAATTATCATACAGCCTTCTGTAGAGAATTATTTAGCCATAAATTATGGATTAAGAGTTAAGATACAAAACAGCAGTATTTATAAATAAATTTTGTTTGCACTGTAGATTTAACAGACTTAGTTTTCCAATAAGGGAGAAGTATAGCTTGGTCAAGATAAAATAGCAAATAGAAAGAAAAAAAAGGGAAACAGAAAGGGAGGTTGAAAAGAGAAAAATAAGTAGACAGGCATGTTCCTATTCAAAATAGTATTCAGAATCATATATAGTAGCCATACCACATTACATGCACCAGGATTTTTTTAGGTGTCCCTTCTTGATTCATTTCTTAAAAAGTGGCATATTCATGGAGACTTTGAAAAGCATTTATTTTTATGATTCTGTGTAATAGTGCTTGAAAATGGAAGAAGAAAGATGGTAGAAAATTGAGATATGAGAATTAAAAAACACAAAAACAGAAATATTTCTTTAGCAGATGAGGTTTGTGTTCCCTTTTTTTTTTTTCTCTCACTGTCTTCCTGCCCAGGATTTGTTGACTGGTGTAATCAAGTGAAGGAGCAGTGATGATGGATGTCAGATGATTATAATTTCTGTGTTGTTGTTCCAGCCATCACAAGTCTGAAATATTTTCAGAACTGCTGCAGCTGCAACTGATGCCATTTCTGAGCAATGATCATAACAATTTACAAATATACATGGATTAGTGTGGCACTAATGTAAGCTTTGGAAACCAGTATACTGTGCAGCTGTTCATTTACAATGTATGACTGTCCAGTCCCATGGGAACAATGGTTTTGTATCAGGATGAGGTTGTCCAATGGCTGTCAGAATGCCACAGGTATAAATTACAAATTAACCTAATTCCCAGAAAGCATATTATTTTTCTTTCTACACCAAAAGTTGAAGATTAAAATTGAACATTTTATCTATGGATCAACATTTGGGAAAAGAATGTGTTTGTATGAATCCTTGAATTAATTGACTGGATGTTTGGTTGAGTTATACTGAAAGTAATGCTTAGGCGTTTTTTAATGATGTTTAAGCTAAAAAGCTTCTAAAAATCTTGTTTCCCACAAAATTTAATTTTTGCTTCAGAATAGAGCCTTATCTTTGCAGTCTTTTTTGATATATCACATTTATCTCTGATAAACCTGACAGAATGATTTGTGGCTTTTAGCCAAGGGAGTGCAAAACAAAGACAGACAGGATATTTCAGTTTGCTCTCAATTATATTTTGTATAAATTTCTTTTTCTTTCTTTTTTTTTTTGAGAAAGAGTCTCATTTAGTAGCCCTCCCATGTAGCTGGGACTATAGGCACCTGCTACCCTGCCTGGCTATTTTTTTTTTTTTTTTTTGAGACGGAGCCTCAAGCTATCCCCCTGGGTAGAGTGCCATAGCATCACAGCTCAGAGCAACCTCCAACTCCTGGGCTCAAGCGAGTCTCCTGCCTCTGCCTCCCAAGTAGCTGGGACCACAGGCGCCCGCCACAACGCCCGGCCAT